>PVIR01021407.1:0-11426 GCA_004026965.1 Petromus typicus
CACTGCATATTAACATCAGAAAGACATATTATCAGTAGAAAGAGAGCAAAGTTAAAATTGCCTGTATCAGATCCCCTCACTAAAAAGGACAGTAAGATCAGAAGTCACAAGGGGACTTTTCCAGTGCCCGTGGAGTCTGTATGTCCCGTGCCTTCTGTAGGAAAGAAGTGGTACATGGCACTGGCCACTCTGAGAAACAGTTCTCCTGAGGGAGTACAGCACTATGTCCAAACAACCCAGGATATGAGGCACGTAATTACACACTCACTCTAAGCATCCTGCTTCCCCATTCCCTGATTTAAAATGAAAGAAAAATGATAGAATTCAATTTAGTTCATTGTTTTCGACTGAACTTTTCAGATGGGTGCATTCTCTCTCCAGACCTTATGGATCTTCCCCCCAAATCCAGGCAGGGGCTCATAGAGCTATCAGATATGTGACAGAGATAGCAAAGGAACACGAATGCAACTACATTACTCATGACACACAAGCCACAGTTCAATTTGTTTTAGAGCAGAGTAAATCTGGTGTAAAGAAGAAAAACAACGGCAGCCATCCCATCGCTCCAGATTGCATTCTCAAATACATGTTGTGTGTGCAGAATGTATGTGGACAGACACTGGTCATGTGCCCATAAGAACCAGCAGAACAATGAACCTATTTCCTCACTGTAGCATTCCAAAAAGATACATCTGTGTCCTAATCCCCATGCCCGTGAATATCACCTTATCTGGAAAAAAATATCTTTGCAGATGTAACTAAATCAAGTATCTCAAGATGAAATCATCCTGGATTTGTTGTTAAAATGAAACAAATGTTGTTAAAAGAAAGGATAGGAACATTTGAACCCCTGGAACTAAAGAAAAAGGCCACACATTTTCATTTGTTGTGGGCTGCTATAAGAAAATACTTGAGAGTGGGAAAAGTTGTAAAGAATAGAAATTCATTGGCTCAAAGTTCTGGAAGCTGAGAAGTCTAACATCTAGATGATGGCAAGTTTGGTGCCTGCTGAGACCATTTTCTTCTTTCCATATGGCACTTTCCATGTTACATCCTCCAAAGAGAAATAAGGGTGGTGCTTCCTTTACAAAAGCCGGCAGGGCCAAGGAGCATGCACAATGCCAAAGCCTTCTATTAAGCCACTGCACACACCAACGCAGGTGCAGTCCTTCCACCATCATCTGCAGGCCATGCCTCCCAATACCACCACAGTGGCGATCTCAACCTGAGTCCTGAAGGAGCAAACGTTCAAACCAGAGAGCTACGTGAAACCTGAGGCAGGGGCGGGGGACGCAGCACCACTTGCGCGGATCACACAGAGCTGCCAGCCGCTGCCAGAAGCTGGAGAGACAGCCAAGGAACAGACTCTCTTAAACAGCTCCGGAGGCATCCAGCCCGTAAACTCCTCTACTTCAGAATTCCGACCTCCAGAACTGTAAAATGACCAATTTCTGCTGCTTTAACCATGAAGTTGGGGTCACTGGCTATGGAAATCTCAGAAGCTCTATACTCACATACGAAGTTGACCTCACAGGTGTCATGGTGAGGACCGCATGCGGAAATCAGAAGGCAGCCGGCTTAGTACCTGTACGGGGATATTAGGTCTCTCCCCGCTTCTCTGTCTGTGCAGTGAAAGCGGGGAAGGCCGAGGGTGGCTTTTGAGGACTCAAGCTGTTGATCCCCGTGTGGGCCTAGAGCCTCAGGCACCATTTCCGGTACCCCACCCCCACCCCGCGCGCGCCCCGGAAGTTCAGGCTCTCTCTGAGCACACTGTATGGACAACCTGTTTGCGCAGGCTCTTCCCTCCTGCTTCTCTGCCTGGCTCCACCACAGGGTGCTCTGGCTGCCACCACCGCAAGAGAAACAACTGCCTCTCCTGAGCAGGCTGGTCTTTGAGGCGGGCTTAGGGCTCACTGTGTAGCCAGGCCCCTTATACCACTGCCTTTCTGAGTGACCAACCCACAACCCAAAGGATTCCGCGGATTCAGTGTCCTTTTCCTTTTGAATTTATTTATTTCTATTTACTCGCTTCGTTAATTAATCAATACCAGTACTAAAATCTCTGCAGCACAGTTTCATTATCTTGTTTTCTCCTTTTACAGAGAAGAAAACATCACATATTTTTAATAACCCCTTCTTTTCATTTTTACTTCCTCTCAAAGATGCATACACTAGTGGAAAGAAAAATAAGGAACCAGACTTTATTCAAGTCCTAAATCAACAACTAACTAAAGATATGTCTACATACCAAAAGTACACACACGCACACATATACACATACACACACAAAGGAAAAGAACTTTTTGAAAACATATTCTGAAGTCACTCCTTTTTAGAATTTCATCTTCTTCTCTATTGACTTAATTCAGGAAAAATCTATTTGCAAGTAGATACCACCAGATTGTCTTGCAGTGGTCTGTTTTCCTTTTGTTTCCCTTAATCTCCCATCTCCTAGGAAAGTAAAGTCACAGCCGTTCAGCCCTATATAATTCAACGACATGAAATTAAGGCTACAGCAATGGCAAAGCCTTTTTACTTACTTACAGTCCAGGCTCTAAAAACTGAAGGTGCCTAAAAGCTTAATTATCTCCTTTGGTGAACAAAATAAGCCTTTTCCATCGTCTTCCTGTTTTTCCTTAACTGAGCTATCTAGTTTAATGAAAGGATATTAAAGATAGAACCTGGAGTCTTGGCACTGAAATACATCTGCAGCCCTTTTCTGAATTTTGAGACAGTCTCACTAAGTTGCTAAATTGCCAAGGCTATGTTCCACCTTACAATCTTCTTGCCTCTACCAGCTTCATCATTTGAAAGGACACTCCAGATATATGAAAGGAACAATACCAAAGTATCCCCTTAATATGAGGAGCAGCGAGGCACATGTCCCTGCTTGCTGGAGTATTCTTGCTAACGTGAGTATAAATAATGTTCAACATTCAGACCACAGAGAAAGAAGAGTGAGGCGCATTATTAGTTAATTGCTGTTTTATTTTATGATCTGGAATGGGCGTTTTACATATGTCCTAGCATGTGATTCTCACAACAGTTGTAAGAGGTAGGTGTTATTATTTCCTTTTTTAAAATGTGGTAACTGAAGCTTAAATAATGGGGGCCATCCATAATTGTTCTGTGAACACATAAAACTGACACCTGCCTGCTTACAACTTCCCCCTCCAACTTGGAAAGGTGAACCAAAAGGAGGAATTCAGGATGAACAACAAACTGGACGTGGTTGTTTATTTTTAGGTGCCAAACAGCATTAAAGAGAGATAGTTTCATTACTAAGAACAGAGAAAAGAAAAGAAAAAACCTCCCTAGGCTTAAATCTGATTACAACACAATTTAAATCCACGGAAACGTATTCTGATATCAAAAGACGAGCTTTGCATGCACCAGTTCCGAAGGCTTTGAAACCCTAGTCGTGAAGCAGCAGGTGTAGAACGCGGCCACACTCCCCCACAGCCACAGCCTGCCCAGCGTTTCCATAAACCCTTTCTTCCTTGTCTGCCCAGTACCCACCTCACAGAGGAAGGGAGCACAGAAAAGATGATGTGTCATTGCCAAGGTCAAGTAAAGCATGAAAGTTCATGTAAAACTTTTCATATGAAAATATATAAAGAGCTAATGAAATCCCAAGATTTTTGCAAGATTTTCTTGAAATAAACATTCTCGTGGGACTCAGCAGCTAGTCCATTGTTACCTTGACCTTAGAACCCTATTGATGAAAAAGCCATGTCTAAAACACATTGTGAGAAAGAAACTACAACTGAACATTTTCTGTTCCAGCACTCAACCTACCAGAAAAGAGGAGAATTCTGTATAGTTCTGAGAGATTGGAGGGGAACCGGAACTGAGACAGTCCTCAAAGGACGAAAATCACACATACAGGATTTGAGTGGGGAAATCAGGGCAGGGAGGACAACTAAAATCTAAGAGAGGGTTGTAAAAATTTGGTACAATTTCTATAGTAGGCAGAAAAGGAACTATTAAACAAAACCAGTAAATTCCAAATTGTTGTAACTGAGTTCTCTTTTTCAGGCCAAAATGCCCCTTTCACATCCTGTATTTAACTCATTTCCAACCTGACAGGCTGCTTAGGAAAAATGTCTCATATGGGGCAGTTAAAGGCTTATTTTACTTTCCACAAATACATTTGCCTACTTTCCACAAATATATTTGCCTACTTTCCACAGCTGTTTTGCACAGGGATAAATAAGCTTTTGCTCCAAAATGAAAGATAATTGTCACCCATTTCAATATAGAAGTGAGACGGGGGTTGAGAGCAGTTGGGAGTGTGTGATTCTGAGACTTTCTTGTACAGAACTCAGCTCCCTAAGGAAAGGCACTCAAGACAAGTCCTGATAACTTTCCACAGTCTACCTGGGAAAGGGCTCTCTGTTTGTGCGCAAGAAATATATCTTTTGGTAGGTTGTAACAGAACGAAATTCTTGGAAGCTTGGTTTGTGAACCAGAGATCTGTGGATACAATCATATACACAATGCATCACAGCTCACAAAATTTTACGACTGCCTAAATCTGAACCAAAACAAGAAGGGTAATTCTGTAAAAATGAAAGTGGCCACCAGGTTTCTGGCTTGGAAAACAAAAGTATTCTATAAATGATACAAAATTTTCTTTTTCTGTGTTAGTTATGACTAGGATGGGAAAGACCAGATACTGTCAGTCATATAACTAGTTACAGCTGACTTCACCTAAATCACTCACAGATTTATGAGTCTCTGGGTCCTTTAAGTCTTGTCTTCCTCACCCTCCTGGTATTAACACATCTACCATCCCAACAAGAACCTACCCTAAACTTTATTCAATCATGACAGCCAAAAGAGAAGTACTAGAAGAGGAAAACAAACTTTTATACTTTTTAAGTCACCGTTTTTCCCCCGGTACTGGAGACTGACTAAATCCAGGGCCTTCCCATTGAGCTCATGCCCAGCCCTCTGTTTAATTTTGAAATGGCCTCACTAACTTACTAGGTTGCCTAGGCTCGGCTCAACTCTATAATCCTCCTGCTTCAGACTCCCTCAATGCTCAGATGATAGGCACGAGCCACCAAGCCTGGTTAAAAAAATTCAACTTCTAAATGCCAAAAATGCACCTCAATTCCTCAGAATCAGAAACCATGTTTCATATATCATGGTATGTGTAGTATTCATCATAATAGCTGAGACAGAGGCTCTCAAAGTGTTTATGAACAACTAACTGCAAATTTTTAGCATCAATATTGTATTCCTAGAGCCAGGATGTAGCTCAGTAGCACAGTGCCTCCCTGGCAAGCATGAGGTCCTGAGTTCAAGCCCCAGCACCAAAAAAAAAAAAAAAAAAGTGTTCCTCTTTGTTTTACAATTAAATAAGAGAAAATTAATCATCAAATATTATACCTCAAGTATTTGAGAGTGGTATATTCACTTTGCAGAACAGTTTGGTAGTTTTTCCAAGGGTTAAACATAGAGTTTCTGTAAGACTCAACAATCGCCCTTGTAGATACATAGCCAAGAGAACTAAAAGCATATGCCCACACAAATGTTGTTCACAAATGTTTATAGCAGCATTATTTACAATAGTGAATAAATGCAGACAAAACAATTGCTCAACAGGACAAAATAAAATAAAATTTACTAAAACAAAACAAAGTTCCCTCAAAAGATGGGTAGATAAGCAAAATGTGGTATATCTATGAATAGAAAATTATTCAGCCATAAAAAATAATGGAATCTTGATACATATCATAATATGGATGAATCTTCAAAGTATTACACCAAGTAAAAAAACCTCGACCATTAAAAAGTCACATAATATGTGATTCTATTTACCTGAAATGTCTAGAATAGGAAATTCCATTGAGACAGACAGTAGAAGTTGCCTAGAGCTAGAATAAGAAGGCAGATAATTGGAACTGTCAATAATTGTGACTGTTAATAGATAGGATATGGGGACACAGGAACTGGAATCAGGTTATGGTGACAATTATATAACATTGCAGATACATTAAAAAGGTATACATTTTATATCTTTTTTTTTTTTTGATCTAAAGATCAAACTCATGACGTTGTGTTTACAAGGCAGGAACCAGAATTACTGAGCTAAATCCCTGGCCTGAAATTTTATAGGGTGAAAATTATTTTAAATAATAATAATAATTTATAGGGTGAATATTATTTTAAAGGGTGAATATTAAATATATATCAATTACATCTCAATTTAGAATTTTCCTCAATTTGGGAAAATTCATGGAGAAGAAATTATAGTTAGGATTTATGTTTAGTTCCTTACATGTGATGAAAATTTTTAATGTTCTATGCATTTTGCTCTTTGTCAATAAATATTAGAATTCTTATACTTAGAAAATTCTGTAGGGCCTTTAACTCCTAGTTTTAATACCTAAGTAACAAAATTCTAAACGAAAAGGGCTAGGGATGTACTTCAGTGTGAAGGCCCTGGATTGAATCTCTAGTATAGGGGGTGGGGGATGACTTTAGAAAGAATTATGCTTATTATTTTCTCTTCTATCACTTCTCTTTATTATCTAAGTAGCACTCTTTACGCTGCGGCAGAGAGTATCATCTAATCACCAAGTCAATTTCTACTAATTATAATGACTAACATTTATCAAATATTTACTATGAAGTAGTCAGTGTGCAAAGTTCGGTACATATGTCAACTCCTAAAAGCAACCCAATGAGCTGTTTTTCTTCTGCCTGCTTTGTATCAGAGGAAATTGAGGCTCAGCTTCCCAAGGTCACACAGCTAGTTAAAGGTGAAGGCAGCCCAGCTCAGAGCTGGCACTCTTAACACCACACAGTGTCCTCTTTAATGCAAACAGGAAACAGGCTAGTGGAGGAGAAAGTGCTCGATGAGTTGCTAAAGGGCCAGCTACAGAGATCTGACCTCTATCTTTTTTTTATTATTATTATCTTTATTGGTACATTAAATATACACCTCATGATTGCACTCCATAATGGGGATTTGTACCAGTATAAGACACAACTTAATTCTCATTTTTTCCTATAACCCTACCCACCTTACCACCCCCCCAGATACATCTGACCTCTATCTTGTCAGATGCACATTCTGTAAGGCAGAGGCTTCATTCCCTGTTATCCTGCTTCTCCAGACAGTGAGTTAGAGTACAAGGAACCCACCCTTCAGCCATTCTGAACCTTCATCATTCTGTGACTAAGTCAGAAGAAAATCAAGAAATATTCAGATACAAATATTCTATCATTACCACATCATGTGCGACATCTGTAGAAAACAAGTAGGAGTTTTTTTAATTAAATGACTGATCTGACCTCAGAAGCTAAAGGACAAAGCCAGCTATGAGGCATTTTTTAATGCAAAAAAAGGTAATCTTGCTTTCTCTCTTACATGCCAGAAACTACTCCTTAAATATTTTTTTCCTTCCTGAAATTCAATTCTATGGTATCTCAGCTTTCAACAAATAAATATTAAAAGCCTCCTCATGTCCCAGGCATTTTTGATGCATGAAAAATATAATAATAAATAAATACAGCTTGTAATCTCAGCACTCTGGAAGACTGAAGCAGGAAGATCACAAGTTGCTCACCAACTTGGACAACTTAGTAACCATTATACACTGTTTCAAAATTTTAAAAATTTTAAAAGGCTAGGGAAATAGGGATATAATACCCCACATCTCCAGGCAGAGGAGGAGATAAAGGCTAACTCATTTTAAAAAAGGAGGATGGAAATGAGATATGCAAGTGAAGAAATTAATAAGCAAGATAATTTCAAATAGTCATAAGGGCTACAAAGAAAATAAAGCAGTGTGATGTGATGGAGATTGATTCCTTTGATAGCTGCTAAAACTTAAACCATCACAAGGCAGAGTTTTTGATCCATAAAACCTTTACACGTCATCTGTTTTGTTCACTATATACCAAGTGCCTAGAAGAACACTCAATAAATATTACATGAATAAATAAATGACAAACAGCACTCTCTACATCGTAGCAAAGGCTATTAGCTCATCAAGCCAGTTCTATCCTTTCCTAGGCTCACAGCTAGACTACATGTATTCATTTGCTAGAACTTCAGTAACAAAATGCCACAGACTAAGCACCTTAAACAACAGAGTACTATTTTCTCACAGTTCTGAAGACCGGAAGTCTAAGATCAAGGTGTTAATGGACTTAGTTTCTACTGAGGCCCCTCTCCTTGGCTTGCCCAAGGTCTCGTTCTTGGCTGCCCTAATGGTCTCATTTTAACTTAATTATCTTTTCAAAGACTCTCCAAATGCAGTCGCATTATGGGGACATCTTTGACATATGAATTTAAAGAGGCATAGTCAGTCTCCATTTCTCTGAATGTGTTTGGATGGCAACAAAGCACTGGGATATACCCAGTGAAATTCAGAATAAACTATGGCCTTCCTGATTTGATCCATAAAACTCTTACACATCATCTCATATGTGATTCTCCAATCTGCAAGCAGATGTTATGGAAGCTACATAGTAAAAAAAAAGGTGCTAAGAGTGAAATTAAGGGGTCTCCCTGAAAATGGCAGAGCTGAACTCCTACCCATACTACAATGGACTCTGGCATTAGGTACAAATAAATACATGTTGGAGTGTATATCAGTCAGTCTACTTTACCCAACATAAACTTAATTATACCTTTAAATCACTTCCTCCCCAATGCTCCTCTGTTATTCCAATTTAAAAGTTTTTAATTTTTTAATATGTCCTTTCAGGACAATCAATTAATCATCTTAACATTTCTCTCTTCCTAATTACTTTCACTCTAAGATACAAATAAAGACACTCAAAACCAGACAAAGGTCTCTTGACACAAGTTTTCACTACATTAACAGATTGGCACATATCAGATTAAGGTCTTAAATATACTATATTAATCAGGAGATAATTCAAGGACATAAAAATGAGAGACTCTCAACATTCTTAAAGCTACTACTTCAACTTTACTAAAACTTGCCTCCATGGGCAAATTCCTAGTTGCAGCGGCTGCTGGGCTTCGTACGCTAAAAATAACAAGGCACCAAGGGGTAGCTAGACAGGCCAGATCTGGACTGCAGTACTCCCTGGACAAGGAACAGCAAACAGGGTGAAGGAGGAAAGAAGGGGAGGTACCATTCTTCACTGCAGTGCTCCCAAGAGCAATGGGGAATCCAAAAATAAACATTGGTTGACTCCAGTGCCCTTGAACAGGTATGCAAAGTCACTGAATAACAGAGTTAGCTAATCTAAATGCCAATCTAAACCTCTTCTGAGGTGCTAAAGCAGGTGGCTAGGACTTTAACTTCTAAATAAGTTTACCAGAAGAAATATTATGAGTTTATAGCCTTTATATTAGTAACAGATGCATCTGACCAATTCCAAAATGTTTTAATTTTCTTTCAAGGGGCAAAAAATGTATAACTCAGGGATTTTTCCCTTCAATTATCCCTTCCTTGATTTAGCACCATTCCTAATTCCTATTTATTCGTAATACATGCCAGGCACTCCACTGAGGATTAGGATGCATAACCAGTAAAATTCAGTTTTTTCTCTCAAAGATTTCACTGTCCTGAGTTTAGTGAAGGAACTAAAAAGAAAACATGGATTAAAAGGAGATCATTGCTGTGGAATTTTGGCAAGGAAGATCAAGAAGACAATGATCAATGACCTCATCAATGGATGATGGCCGTGAAGCGCAGACTACTAGCAAGACTGTCAAATGAGTGCCTGTTACATAGGCTTCAGCTATATTTTGTTATGAAAGAACAACGCTTTTATTATTGCACTGTGTTTCCAAATGCACATTAAAAAGTCTAGTCTTGTTGTCACAATAGGAAGCTCCAGACCTGACTTTGTGTATATAGGTCCTAAGAAAATGTGTCATAAGGTTCTGAGGTACCATTTCTCTTGGTTATCTCCGGCTCTCCCCAGTTAAACCTGATTCCAAGATTCTTACCAAAATACAAAAGCATGAATCATAATGTGGCCCCATTTCCAGAATATCTAATCTTGGACTCCTTAGATTTACTTGTATGTTTGCTGGAATACTATATAGCCAGTGTCTTCCCTTTGACTAATTGGTATTTTAATTTCAGTAGTGCTAAGTGACCGTGAAAACAGTAGATTTACAAAATAAAACAAAATAAAAACTCAGATAAGGTCACAAATATCAGTGGTCTAAAGCTTAAGCCATATATACTTTTTGCTTTTGACTTACTTCAAGCTAGTATCTTCTGTAACTGGGAAAAAAGAAAATTACAAACGTAATAGCTTTTGGTTAGCGAATATAAAAGTTCTTCAAACTCCCTTATAGGAGTAGCCAAATCCCATGTTAAGAACGCCACATAAAATAATCTTTTCGTCTTTTCACTTTACTCAGATGGTCAGCTAAAGATACCAATACTTATTCCTAGTCCCAGAATGATGAGGACATGTATCAATGGGAACTGGACTGAAGCCAGCACATTAATTTCATGTAATTCAGCTGAATGACTTTATTTCACCCTAGGGCTGACTCAGGGCTCATAGCCAATGGATGGTGGTAGTGACAGTCATGTTTCAAGTAAGACGCTTCATATCTGCAGGCTTTGGGCTGAGAAAAATTTTCAAAAATCTTTGTCTAAGGTGAACTAAAGGTGAATCGAAGTTCCTATAACAATAACTCAAGCAAATATCCAGAATTTCTTGAGCCACAGAATAACTGAGTAGAATTACTGAAAGGAGCTGTGGTAAACTGATGATCCTGGCCTACTGGTAGTCACACCCTGTGTGATCCCCTCCCACTGAAGGTAGGCTAAACTTGTTGACTCACTTCCTACAAGAACAAAAGGAAGTTACAATAGGTGGTTCAGGGACAAGGTCATAAAAGGGCCGCCTGAAGAAAGCCACTGTCCTGAGAGCTTGAGATAGACACCTGCCAGGCAAGGAAATAAGGGTTCCAGCCACAACCTTGCGTGAATGCACTGAAAGCAGATGTTCCCCAGCCTTGAGGTAACTGCAGCCTCAGACAACACCAGGGGCTACATATGACCTCATGACAACCCCAAACTGGAATTACCCTACTCTGCCAATTCCCAGACTCCTGACCACAGAAAAAAGAGATAATGGATATTTATTGTTCTACACTACTGATTTTAGAAGAAACAGGTTATATCACAATAATTAATACAGGGACTAAAAAAGTGTTCACTTATAGAACTTGAAGTAAGAAATGTCAAAAAATATGCATGTTACTCATGCCATTAATTACGTCAGGTCTAAAATGCTACAAGTCCTACCTCTGGTTACTCATACATTGAGTGCCCTTTGCATGAAATTAGGGCACAAAGTATTAGAGATAGCAAGGAGATTTTCCCCTTTTCAAATACCTATTTTCCTTATCCTTAAGAACTAATGAGCTCAGGCCGGGGATATAGCTCAGTGGTTCCGGCGCA
>PVIR01021407.1:11526-29555 GCA_004026965.1 Petromus typicus
AAAAAAAAAAGAACTAATGAGCTCACTGTCAAAAAGGGGTTTTTAAGGCCACTAAACTCGGGTCAACCAATGAGGCCCAATCATAGCTAGAAATAAAAAGAGGCATTTCATGGACCATAATCACCCCACCTCCACCTCCACAGATCTCCATAAGTTTAAATAGAAGCATTCCACTCTACCCTCTTAAAATTAAGTGTTCTCGAAAAGCAGACACTGGAGCATAAAATATCTTTTGTATCTCAACAGTTTAAATACCAGAGATTTGCCTTAAAGAGCCAGGCAATCTGAAGCTTTTCAACAAAAACAAGGCACTGTTACTGGAGGCAGACACTATTTCATGTTAAGCTCTAAGAATATTGTCCATACCACCATGGATTCTCAAAGGATTAGCACTAAGTAGTGCTTTCTCTTACGTTAATGATAAACTATTTGCATGCCCTTAGAAAGTTTCACTCAGGTAGAACTAAGCCCTTGGTTTATTTTGATCAGTTACAGGGTCCTTACACACTCAGAATTTTTTCTTCAACCCAGTCAGTTGAACCAAATGATTATGTATATAATTCCCTCACCATTATCAGCATCATCATCATGCAGCTTCTATGACAATAATACTATTTTTGATAAATAATACTATTTTGACTAGGAGAGCTTTTCCTTGGCCAAATGTAAAAACAAAGAGACATGTTCTTAAGGTTTGGCTATTATGAAATGAAGTTATAAGCTGGTTAAATGAAGTCATAAACTGGTCATATAAATACACATTTTCAACAACAGGATTTTTAAAAAGATTTTTTAAAATAATTCATACCTTTGTTGACTCCACTTGTGCCATTTGTAATTTAACATCAGAAAATAATCTTTCCAAATGGTTCTCCCTGCTATGATTCACCACAGTGAATGATTCTACCACTCACAGCAAATCAGAGAATGGTTCGGAATGGCATATTTTCCTGCTCCAATAAACTATGACTAGGCATTCAGCAGATTTTTCTTTTGTTTCTTATTATTTTGCAGCGTTGAGAAAAAATATGAAAAATTAAAGAACTAACTGAATGGGCCACTGCCTTTGAAACTTATTTAGTCTTGCTCATTTATGTCAGCTCCACTATAATTCACTCTGTCCTGCTGTTTTTCTATTGTGTTTTC
Source organism: Petromus typicus (assembly GCA_004026965.1). Taxonomy (NCBI): domain Eukaryota; kingdom Metazoa; phylum Chordata; class Mammalia; order Rodentia; family Petromuridae; genus Petromus; species Petromus typicus. The sequence continues at coordinate 12,673 of PVIR01021407.1, forward strand.
TATATCATGGAACCTTTACCACTAGATGCCATTCTCTCTTAGATCCCAAAGCATAACTTACCTTGCACATAAAACTCTTTAAGTGTCAACTACCAAAATGGATACATATGATAAAATTAAAATACTTCATTGGCCTTTTGTTCTGGAAATAATTGGCACAAATCTCCTATGTTGCATTAATTTTGTATCATTAAATCTATCCACCAAGTATCTCAACACCCACTTAGCCATTCTGGGTCCCAGCCCAGAAAGTTGGCTTACACAACATAACAATGAGGCCCTTTGACAGTTTTCAACATGCTGCTCTGATTAATGGTTTTTTTAATTGTATACTTTTCCTATTCAGGAGTCAAAAGTTATTAGCTACAAAGAACAGCCACTACAGTTTTGTTTATCCTTCTTCTCTCATCCATAGGGCTCTAGAAGCTATCTGAAAGAAGTATTTAACTCATGAATAGCTAAATTTTTGGGGTAAAAAACTATTGAGTCCTTCATCAACACTAAATTTTCAAAAAAAAAAAAAAATACTGAATGCTAACAGACCCAGCCAGAGAGAAGAATCTTCCTATCATTTGCAGGGCAATAGAGTGAGTTACTGATTTCCTACAATCTTGTCTATTCTTGACGTATTAGCATGTACACACATACACACACACACACACACACACACACACACACACACACGGCCTCCAAAGCTAAAATAGTCAACATCTCCCCAATGCTAAAAGACACTGCATTGTCAAAGCTAAAATTATGGTACATTTTGCAAAGAAATAGTAACATAGTAACATAACTCTGGTTTATTTATTTAATTCATACCATTTTTTGTAACCAGGCCCTTTGCTCTTTGCTTGGGGAAAATATTATAGGTTAGTAGGTTTTGAACTATTTTGATAAAACAATAACTTTGTGAAGAAAAACAATATGAGCATATCCATCATATATCTCTATACCTGTGTAGATATACATCTATATGTATATATGTATGCTTACAAGTTATATAGATGTTTTACTGTGCTGTGGACTCATAAAAATAAAAATCAGGGTAGGGTAGAAATGATCTACATAAACATTTAATCTATATTTGCAACACACAACAGATCAACTGTATACCTCCTGCACTGTACTTTCCCCATTTTGAAGTTCCATTGATATATCATGTTCTACCCTTTAATAGTTATTTGTATGTGAACAAAAATTCCAGAATATCTTCTACTTTCATACAGTATTTTATGATTTATAAAGCATTTTCACAAACATTATTTTAGGTCATCCTCAAAAAAATCCTTTCATCATCTTACGGACTGCAAATTTATGTAACATAAATGCCCAAGATCACATTAATCTAGATTTGAAACCAGTTCTATAGTACAGATATATGAAAATTAAATGGGCTTTTATATGTTGGTCTGAAATTCTACATTACTACTTACAATATCACTTCTAAGAGAAAATACTTTCTAAATTCTAATTAACTGACTTGTAAAGGAACTGTTGGAATATAACTAGATCATAAATTAAAGACTACATATGTTATGTATTTTCAAATAAATGTTCTTATACAGAACAATGTGAACTTTTTACTCTACCCTCAATGCCAAAAAATAAATCATATAAACATAAAAGCTCTACCAAAGAGTACTGAAATGCCCATGTTCTATAAGATTATCAACTAATACATATAACAGCAGATTTCCCTTTATATACTCCACTTGCTTATATATTTGATTTTTATGATCCAAAACTGCCTAGCTACTTTGTTTTATTTGTGTTTAAGAATCAGTAAAAATTCACTTATGTATATGAACCTTACATAGTCTGCTATTGTCCTAGAAAAATCTCTTTGCCATTCAAACCCAAAGTGATACTAAGACAGGAAAGAAAATGCCTATAACTAATGGTGCTTTAGGTCACAGAATGGCTGAAGACAACAGTGTTGTTAGTTTCTCTCAGTACGTAGGTGCTTTAACTTCTGCTAGGGTCCCTTGGCTCTTCTGGAACCTTGTTTTCTTTAGACTGCCACCAGCAAATGACACATCTGCAATGCATTCTTCCCTATAAAAACTGTATATCCTTGTCAGTCCATAACCTCCCTTCAGAGGATCCATTCTCAGAAAATAATTCAAAATATCAAACTGTTTTAGGGGCCGAGGAGTTAGCTCAGTGGTTCCAGCGCCTGTCTTGCAAGCGCAAGGACCCGGGTTCGATTCCCCGGTAACCACATAACAATACTGGGTGTGGAGACTCACCCCAGCAGCAACCAATACCACATACCACAGTGCCGGGCGTGGTGGCTCATGCCTGTAATCCCAGCACTCGGGAGGCAGAGGCAGGAGGATTGTGATGTGAGTTTGAGGCTGAGCTGAGGGCCAGCCTGAACCACAAAGGGAGACCCTGTCTCCAAAAACCTAAAAAAAAAAAAAAAATATCAAACTGTTTTAGACAAAAAGTACTTCTTTAAAATGTTATATCAAAATGGAAAGATATAAAGCAAATTGAAACTTTAATGTTAAGGAAACAACAGGCAAAATCAACAACATATCATGTATCTATTTAAAATGATGGCTACAAAAAGTATGTAGCCACTTAGAAAATCTTATATTAATTGAGAAAAACATAACATAAGCTCTATACACATTACAGCTAAAACTACATAAAAAATTGCATGAGAAAAAAAATCAACATCTTGCTTAAAGGGGATGGAACTATTGGTGGCTTCTTTCTTTTCTATATTTTCCAGTATTTTCTGGTGTGTGTATTATATTTATAGTAAAAAAGTTTTATCTAAGATCCAGAGTTTAATAATTTATAAAGAATTCACGTAAGTCAATAAGAAAATCATAGGGGCCTAGGATTTAGTTCAGTGGTGCCACTGCCTGTTTTGTAAGCACAAGATTGTGAGTTCAATCCCCAGTACCACAAATAATAATAATAATAATAAGTAAACAAATAATTCTAGTCAAGGCAATAGGGGAATATGTGCATTTAGAAAAGGGAATCAAAATGGCAATAAAAAGAAAAGGACATGAAAACCTCTCTAATAACTAGAGAAATTTAAATTAAAATAATAAAATAGAATTCCATGCCACAATATTTACAAAAATTTTAAAGATATATAATGTTTGCCATGAACACATAAAAATAATGGAAACTTAATATGCAACTGGTGTTAGTATAACTGATATAATCATCTTGGAAAGCAAACGAGTAACAGGGGGCTGAAAGAGATACACAATAATAATAAGATCAAAAGGGATAAACAAATGTAGCACAGTTCATCACAGCAAAAAATGAAAACAACCCATATTTCCATTGATCAGGAAATCGATAATTAACTGCCATTTTCAAATAATGAAATATTATAAAGCTATAAAAATGAACAAATTTGATCAAAATAGAACATTATTAGAAATAATAAAATAGAGCATTATACATATAAAGTATAATGGAGAGCAGAAAAGAAGCTCAATATAATACAAACAGTTTCATTTAAGTCACTTCAAAGTATGTAAAGCAAAGGTGTACTACACTAATGTCCGCTGTAGAAACTGTATAAAAACACGTATGAAAGAGCTAAGCATGAAATTTATGACAAGACAACCCTAGAGAGAGATGAATTATTGGTAGTCAAAGGATTGTGTTCCAGAAGAAACATACATACACACTTGCTCACCATCTGAAGCAAGACCAGCAAATCAATCAGAGACAACTGGATCTTCATTTCCAGAAACATTTCCATTATATTTTCATATTTAGCATAAAATGTCATAAAGAAACAAAAAGTGCCTAAAAGTGTTTATTAAAAACAATAAAAGTTCCCTAGCAAGGGTACAAAAGCATAGCTCTATAAATAAAATAAACAGGGTATTTTAAATAAAATAAATAGGACTTGAAACAGATACAGATTGGTTGAGCATGATCCAACTAAATAAAGTCATCTGCAGTTTCTCAGGTCTTGTTTCCATTTACTTGATGGTGTGACATTTTAGAAGTGCTGTTTCTAGCCAGGTGCGGTGGCACATGCCTATAATTCACCCCAGCACTGCGAAGGCTGGGGCAGGAGGATTGCTGTGAGTTTGAGGCCAGCCCAAACTACATAGCGAGATCCTGACTCAAAAAAGCAACAAGAAATGTTGTTCTGCCTTTGTATGTGGCCAGGGAAGTGGGACAAGCAGGCAACCCCCCAGCAGAGGTGGCAATTTACTAGTGGTGAGAAAGCTCATTATCAACAGTACTGATGTCAGCACAGTAGGTTTCAGCAGTGTGTATTGTCACTTAGCTGTGTAACAATAACAATCTGATACCATAACTTAACTTCTGTGCCTCCTGGAAGATACTCATTTATCCAAATGACAAAACCTGGAGTCCATCAGGGCTTCCAGAAAGACCCAACAAAAGAGCTCAACTTGGAAGGTCTAGGACCTTTAATGTCCAGTAGGAGGGGACTTCTTGAACCCTCTGTGGGCCAGGCTTATACCACTAACCTGTTGCTGTAGACAGACAGCTACTCTGAGAGGGGTGAGGTTCTAACTTCCTGCCTGTACTTAGAGGAAATGATTATTCTTTTATTCCAGCAGAGGGTGCAACCTGGCAGACAAGCCAGAATGCAAAGTAACCAGCACTCAGTGAGCTGTCTCTGGCATGTAGCCCAGCCCAGAGGACCTGGCAGGGGGATGAATAGGTTCATCAGGTCAGCTGCAGCTTCTCAGATCAATACTTCACCAACACGCGCCTGTTCTGTCTCCAAAGACTAAAGCAGGAGGCTAATCCATTCAGATCTCAAGTTTGAATAACAGAAGATTTTGGTATTGACAGATCCCATATTTTATTCTGCTCATCCCTTGAAAACATCTTTAAAGAACAAGAAGCCGCCAAAAAAGGTCAAGACACATCAGACCAAAATGCTTGACCTTTTAGTCATCTCACTTGCATCTGCAGACAAATTTGGAATGTGGAGCATATAATACTGAAAGATTGTTCCTCCTCCTTCTAGCATCCTTCAGGAGCATTTTAGAACTTGACTTAAAAGCTATGCTTTATTCAAGGCAGCTGATTTATTCCAGTGTGAAGGGAGTGAACAGGACAGAAAGTGCACAACCAACACTATTCCTGCAAAGACATGAGGTTGTTTTTAGGACTGAATGAAAGAAAAAGAACCAAGTCTGTTCTCAAAACTGTCCTCTTGTCCAAAGACGGACCAGAATTCCTTACAATTACTGCAGTTATTCCCAGGAATTCCAAGTACAGACATTCTTCTGAGCCTCGAGAATGGTTTTCCTTCTTTCAATCTCCCTTCGCTCTTTGGAATGGTTTCAGAATACAACAGGCTGCCGAAAGCACCATCTAAAATAAATTCTTCACTAGGAAGCAGTTACCGTAATGCATTAAAATACATCTTATCAGAGAACGAACTATTTAATTATTTGAAAAGAAAGACAGCTTGTTTTAATAAAAGGAAATGATTAGAAGTACTAGAGAAAACAGAAGCAAATCTATGGAGTCAATTGCAATGATTCTATCCATGGATACTTAAAGTTGATTTTAATTGCTAACATAACTCAAATGTACAAAAAGTTTACTCTGTTCATTGGACACATTTATATATAAACAACACCTAAAACTCACTGATATTTGACAGTTCAACATTAAGAAGAGTCTTGAGGTTTACTAGCTGCTTCAAACCCTAAAATATTTTGTATTATAAGGTTCAAAATAAGGAACTCTCTTCACTACATGTGAATTTTACTTCATTTTAAAATCAGCACTTCAGGGTCCCACCAAGCCTGGAAATCACATGTGAACACATAATAGAGCCTGTCACCAAGAGAAATTTACACACAAAGACCCTCTTCCTAAGCTTAGGCATGTGAACTCTGCTAGAAATGACTTTTAATGGTAACTTTGAAGAAGACTGTACTGGAGAATGATCGGAGATATGTGGGCCACGTTTTTTTTTTTTTTTTTTAGGTTTTTTTGAGACAGGGTCTCGCTTTCTGGTTCAGGCTGGCCCTGAGCTCAGCCTCAAACTCACATCACAGCAATCCTCCTGCCTCTGCCTCCCGAGTGCTGGGATTACAGGCGTGAGCCACCACGCCCGGCACTGTGGTATGTGGTACTGGTTGCTGCTGGGTCTCCACACCCAGTATTGTTATGTGGTTACCAGGGAATCGAACCCGGGCCCTTGCGCTTGCAAGACAGGGGCGGAACCACTGAGCTAACTCCCCGGCCCAATGGGCCACCTTTTTATATACCTCTCATTTTAAACATTTCACTCACACTACGCTGACAAACATCCTATTGGATATACATAACTACTTTTGATGGACAGAAGAAGACAAGGAACTCACTGTGTCTGAGCATGCACCCTGAGGTAACAGTTAGGCAGGGGACACAAGGTTCGCACCCTCTGAAGGTAGGACTACCTTTCTATCCAGAGCCCCTGTGACTAGCGCCCAGTGGGGCTACAGTAGGCCCTTGATAAATACTTGCTGATTTGAATCTGACTGTAAGGCTGCCTTCTTCAGTCTATTCCATATATTCCAGAGAATGTGATCAGGGAGCCAATACGCAGAGTAAAGGTAACAAGGAGGACCAGCTGAGACAGCCAGCAGCTCAGTCTGTGGAAAACTGAGTGACTCATCAGTCAGGCTTTGCTAGTTCTCACTGCCCTCTACCTCCATTACTACCTTATTCTCACCATTAATCTCCCAGCTTTGCCCAACACTGGTTTACTCTCCAGATGTAGCTGGCAGCCTTGATGGGGCACAAAGTTTCCTTGGGCTTCACTACACTTCCCAAAGGAGCTGGTTCCATAAATTCAGTGGGTCATCCAGAGGTTCCATCCTTTATCCATTGGTATTATCCAGATCCTGAGACACCTAAGCTCTCCCTGGACAACACTGTTCCATCCACCACCCCAACTTGCAAGTAGACATGAGAGTGGAGCTCCAGGTAGATCCAGGAATCCTTACATTGCTTTGAGATGGATTTTAGCCTTTGAGATGTGTTTGTGTATCTCAAGTAGTTATTAGAAATAAGGACTTCCTTCTCTGCACTGAGGACCAAGCCAGTTTTAAAACAACAATGGCAATAGCTACCGCCATAATTTGCCAATATGCAGGTAACTTAAAGGCATCTCACCTAACATCTATCAAGTAATTCTGCAATTTTTCAAGTGAAAATATGGGATTAGGGTTTAATAGCCTTTCCATATCTCTGTCAGTGAGTGATCCAGCTGTCAACCTCGATCCCATCCACCATTCAATTGGCCACAGATCACTCTGACTCTCCTAACATGAGCCATTGTCTTTACAACTTTTGCCACCAAGTAAGACCCTGGAACTCCATGCCATCTGCTTCACCCTTGCCTACCTATGTAAGAACAAATACATGAAAGCCTCACTTGCATTCAACAGCATGCGCAATTTCTATACCAAGAATTTCTTAAATTTTTGTCCAACACAGTAAAGATAAAGGACACAAATCCCGAGTGATATTAAAAGCTCCTCTTCTCCCTAGCCTGGACCAAAATAAGCGAAGGCTGCCTAGATTCATTTCTGTTATGTGCAACACAGGTCATAGCTAGCCTCTCATCTTCCAATATGTTGACTGCATCTTGTGACTTTGCTCCAGTTTACCTGATGGAGAAAAGGGGAGAATTCAAAAAAAAAAACAGTTAGGAGAGTCAAAATCTCAACTACGACTGGGCCATGGTCACTTTCAAAGATGCAGCTCACAAACACTGTCACAAAGTACTCAGAAACTCCTACCAGTGCTCATATACCTTAAAGAGTATGGACACATGCATCTGGAAGGAGCCTTAGAAAATGTTTAGCCTCAACCCTCATTTTAACATCAACTATAATTAACTGTATATTATCTTATGAGATAAATAAATGAATCTGGTGCTAGAAAAATAAAAGGGAGGTGGAGAGGGGAAAAGAGAGGAATTAAAATGTGTTAGAGACACATACCAACCCCTTCCAGTGAATGCAGTCATTATGTACTGCACTTATGTATTGTACTTTAAGAAGTGAAAAAAAAAAAAAATACATTGACCCCGTCATCGCTCTGCTAGGCATATGCACAAAGGAATTACAAGATTCATATCACAGCAACTTATGTGCACCCATGTTTATAGCAGCTCAGTTTGTGATTGCTAAGTCTTGGAAACAACCCAAATGTCCATCAAATGAAGACTGGATAAGAAGATGTGGTTCTTTTATAGAATGGAGTATTACTCTGCCATTAAAAACAATAAGATTGAGTCATTCATACTCAAATGGATGTACCTTGAGGATGTCCTCATAAGCGAAATAAACAGATCACAAATGTGTAAATATCATATCTTTTCTCTGGTATGAAAAAATGAAGTTGTAAATGAGTTGTAGTATGAATAGTTGATATTGTGAAGTAGAAAATATTTAAAAGGAAAGAGAGTGTAAGAGTAAATAACAAGGGGAAAATGAATGTGGTAATAATAAAGAAAAAAGAAAACAAAGATTGTGTATTGAGGGGGTGGGGATTGCAGGGCAGGGGGAAAAGGGGAAAAATGAGAATCAAATCATGTCATGTTCTGGAACAAACTCTCAATGTTAAATGTGATTATGATGTGCATTCATAATGTATCAGTAAAAAATGTTTTAAATACAGTAAAAAAAAAAAAAAGAAAGAAAGTGCGCTAAAGCTTATAAAACAACTTGAGCATTTTCCCACCTCCCATCACAGAACCCATTCAACTCTAAGATGCTTTTATTCCAAAGGTCATGCTTGTCATGCTGCACATGCAGTTTCCTCTATTGTTTTTTAGTCATTCTATTGTATATCTATATTTGGCAATATTACCCGGAATAGCAGAAAAGGAAGAATACAGCAACTCAGGCTTCATTGAATGTTCTATCCACAAAGGCCCTTACAAATCAGCAATGAGAAGGAAATCAAGATGCAGAAGTATGAAAACACTATCCTGTAAACTTGTCAAGCTGAAGACCAGGGCAGGAGCTCCAAGTCCACAGCAGAGTCCCAGCCCAGAGCTCTTTTAAGAAAAAAATTGCATAGATGTGGCCATTTGGCCTCATTTTTTAAAGTTATTCATTGCTATAACATTTATTTCTTACTTACTTAGATAGCTAAACTTATGTACAACTGTGCCACTGACTGCATTCAGAGGTGCTATAATTCACTGGGGTGTACAAAGGACGACTCAGCCAAAATCACGGGTGAAAATTTTTTTTTAAAAAAAGCAGCCACATTCACAGCCATTCTCAGCTGGACAATCAAACCCAAGCAGTGCTGAGTGTTTCCATCCACAGCTGAAACGCAGAAGCCACTCAGCCCGGAGCAGCCTCGCAGGCATGGACACAGCCCCCAGCCAGTCCCCCGAATCCTACTATCACAGACCTCTGCCACATCACAAACCATGGTGCAGGACAGGACAGCTCTACTGTTTTCTGTACAATAAAGATTTCAAAAGACGGAGGGGTGGATGCCTTGTTCTGCAGAAGTTCGTTTCTTAATATTTTTAAGAAGTACATTAATAAAAAATTGCAAATGTATGCAAAGCCCCCTTGTGGAAGTACAGTTAATAACTATTTTAAGGACTTGAGTTTGGAAAGCTCCCTGGGTGCTGGGCATCGCGTGAAGAATATTTGCAGGTATCTGACTTGGGCAGCAGCAAGAGACACTGAGCCATCCTGCCTGCCTCTTGGACCATCTTCGCGTAACAACAGGATTCCTTCTGTTTCCCTTGTAGTCCCTGAGAAGAAAGCCCATAAACTTCAGCAGATTTCTTCCCATTTTTATTCTACTCTGCTTTTATCTGTCTTTTATCAGAGGAAGGAAATCAAGCGGCATAATTTGGTTTACCTTCTTTTCTTTTTTTTTTTTTTACTTTCAGGAAGAAAATACCTTTGCATCTCCCAAGACAACAGAATCTTTGGAACTAATAAAAGATACACAGATTCTGAGCCATTAGCTTTTCCTATGGAAGAGTTTTAATTTCTTTCTGCAAAAAAATAACAATTAAAAAGCATAATATGAAGATATGTTAAAGGCTACATTGAGATGGAAATGAAGTAAAATACGGCCTATTCTCTATTTCTTTAACTCAAAGAAAAACTTTTTTGACTTTCATGATGTGCATGTGGCCATTAATTTCAATGTCATATTATGGGTTTTGGCTGAACAGACAGTATGTATGTATGTATGTAAGCAAACAAAACAAATGCATTTTGTATTCAAATTTATACAACTCCATACATTTTTATGCTGTTTATTTGAAAATTAATTTTGGCTTAGGCCTCAGAGACAGCAAATGTTGTCAAGATTTCAGGGCTACCTGAAAAGCCTTGGGGACAGCATTACCCTTATGCATAAGAAACAGCAAAATAAAATAAAAATAAATGAATTTCTAAATACGTCATGGCTAATCCCTTGAGCTGACCTACAAATGAATTATGGAGGTTTTGCTACAGGACTGAGTAGATCTGGTGATTTCACTGAGAGATTTATCTTATTTTCCAAGTTATTTTCATATCTTATTTCCTTTTCTTTTAGAATTAGACTGTAAATAAAAGGGCTAAGACTGAATGAAGCTCCCTTTCACAGAACTCATATTGGATTGATAAATTAAAATGGTGAGATGAGTTTTGTATGACCCATCCTCAAGGATTTGGGAAATTTAGCCGATGCAAAACAAGGCATTAATTTGGAGAGGCCTAGCTACTTACAATGCTTAGTATTCTGACAATGATGAATGGCATCATTCCAAGCAAATGGTAATTTCACTTTTTGTGACAGTACTTTAGAGCAAAACCGACTTTCTTCACACAAAGAATTTGCAATCCTATTGAACAGAGGCAGTACCTGAATATCAGAAATCCTTCATTGTTTAAGTATCATCTGATATTCTTGATTGGCTTCAGACTGAAGGTTGGAGTTGAATTAGGGAGAACGGAGGTTAAGTCCTAACCTTGAAAGACTTAGCAGCCATTGAAACACTGCCTTTGGGCACTTATTGGCCTGTATTTATCAAAAAACTTTTCAATTCAATGAGGGGGAGGGAGAAAACACAAAACTTGTCACATTCATCAAGTGAAGCCACTGGAAAGACATCTACAGAACACCCAAAAAGCATAATCTTTCCGAGGAGCTGATAGAAATGGTAATTGGATGAGTCAGGGAATAATACAAGCAAAGCAGGGGCAATGCCGAATATCGCTAAAAATCAAGGTCAAAAAGAAAAGAACAGACTCTTTTTAACTTGCGAAAAACTTACACTTGGCCTTTGTGCGAAGAGGAAAATATACCTGTTGCTGCTTATAATTTATGTGATCACAAAGCCCTCTCAAAAAGAACTTTCGGACATAAAAAGCATTAAAGACCTTCAATCTCACAGCTGGTAAGAAAGCTTCACCTTAATATTGGCTCCACCACAATAAGCTAAAAAAAGAAAGAAAAGAAAAAGGGGGGAAAAGGTATTTTAAAGGAAAAAATAAAGAAAGAAAGAAGAGCTAATGCAGAGACTCTTTTCAGTCTAATGGTCAGTATTTCCAGCCGGGAAGGTAAGCCGTGGTAGACACAGGGAGGACTTAACAAATTCTTCTGGAGGGGCTGAAAAAAAAAAAAAAACAGACTCTCAGAAGGCCGGCAGAGAATGGGAACATTGTCTGCCCACAGAGGAACAGGCCTGATGAATCACAAAATCTGGTCGCATGTCTTCCTGCCTGCTCCGCTAATGAGCTAAATCAGGGCAGCGCCAAACGACACATGTAAACAGATGAGCTGTCTCTGGTGCTTCACTGTCCCATTTTTATCTTACACAAACACCTTCTCACTGGACTCGGGAGGCTTCTGGCACCACTTGAAGAGCTGACATTCTGGGCTGCATCCAGCTGGAAAAGGAAGGGGACCAGCGAAGTGGTGAGCAGTTCAACTAGCGGACCATGCGGATGCAGGTGTCTCCTCACTGACACAGATATCAGTGAAGGAGAAAGGCCCTGAACAGACAGTAGCGGAGGGAATAGGCAGGACACCCCCAATCCTCTGTAAACAGCTTCCCTAAGACGTAAAGAGAACCGATCCAAAGCTCACCCCGGCATGTTGCTCCAAACTGTGCTTATTTACTGACATGCAAGAAAAGACTGCATCTTTTGTTAATCTGCAGTATTCTAAGGCGTCTGCATTCCTATTTACATTAACCTGGGAATTCAACTTTGTTCATCGGAGTTCTACAGTGATGGAAGGGAAGAGAGGGAGTCCTTGATTTGTGCTGACAGAGCCGCATCATATTTTAGAGAGGTGGCACTGCTATTGATGGCTCCTTCTAATCTATTCCCAGTAATATGCTCATCTGTATGTTTTCCCCTGGCACCGGAAGAACAATCTCAGCTCCCTAAAACAGTATGTCATTTCTTTCCTCAAAACTCATATGTACATATATTATTATTATTTAACGTTTATTAAGTACCAACAGTATGCTAGGCACAATAGACATAGGGGGCCATAAAAACATATTTAACGCATCAAAAACCACAATAAAAGCACGCTGTGCTTTGTGACAGAAGACAATAAAAATCTTTGCAATTCATAGTTCAAGATGAAATGCACCCAGGTCCCAGAGAGATCACAACAGAGCCCACACATCAAAAAGGTTCTGGAATTTTCACTCAGCCAGTGTAAAGGAGGTTATACATATAAACACTATATTTAAATATGAGACCTTCCTCTACATCCCCAACTTTCACCACCAAACAATGAATTCTCTAAAGACAAAGCAATCTTTTGTTAATCTGCAGTATTCTAAGGCGTCTGCATTCCTATTTACATTAACCTGGGAATTCAACTTTGTACATCAGAGTTCTACAGTGATGGAAGGGAAGAGAGGGATCACTTATCTAATTAAACTTATCACTTATCACTTATCTAATTAAACTTCAGCACTCCACATCACCTCCAATCATAAAGGAGATTGTCTAATGACACTATCAAGTACAATGGCAAGCATTTCAATGTATTTTGCTATACAATATTATGAAGCTATTTCACTGAAATACATAAATGAGTGATTTATCCAAGGCCAATGCTGAGGATGGCATTGTTTTCCTAAAGTTGTATTTAACACACACACACACACACACACACACACACACACACACACACACATGCAAACACACACACATACACAAATACAGCACATATATCTGAAGAGTGAAAATATCACTCTGGAAATTTGGGTTAATATATCAAATGCATAGCATTAGGATGGCCAAGACAGAGTATATCCTGAGAGTCTGAGTTTCCTCATTTACTAAAGCTTCTTTCATCATGGTTTGCGTAGGGTTAAAAACATGAACTCGAGAACCAGACTTGCTGAGGCTGAATCTTGATTCTACAGCTTTTAAAGCTATCTGTCTCTACTCAAGTTAATTAACATTTCTGTGCCTCTGTTCCCTCATCTGTTAAAAATATAACAAGAAAATTGTGCTACCCTATCTTACAGAGTTATTGTGAAAAAAGAAATAAGTTAACACATACAGAGAGCTCAGTAAGGGGCCCATGACAGAATAAGTGCTTTAAAAATCCATTATTTTATTAGCATTGTAGGACCTCTTAGACATAAAACAACAGTGTTACTGATGTTGGTGCTGCAAGTTGCTTTTCAATTAGTAAAAATAGGTTTACAGCAGCCATAGGCCTCTCTCCTCCCACAATCCCCCATGAGCTAAAATGAACCTACACAACAACCAGCTAAGACCCCCATCATGCTGGCTTTTCATGAGTTACCCTCACTGAACACCAGACAGACAGACTGAGGGGTAAAAAAGACTAGACCCACAGTGTCAGGGATTTGGGAGAGAGAATGAATGAATGAATGAATGAATGAATACTTAGATAATGCTTAGAAGCTCAAAGAACCTGAGATTCAATTATGGATTCAGGATTTTCTTTGAAAGTATGCAGCTTTTTAATAATAAAAAGTCTAATTCATATATTTTCCATACACTTTCCACTTCTAGAAAGTTGCTACTTGTTACTATTGCTAAAGAGGACCTACAGGAGATAGGGGTAGTAAACTTCATGTAAATTAATAGGGCTATTTGTTCACTAGCCAAATGACAGTTTTAGTTGGAGGGAAAAAATCAAAGATAATGACTCAATTAAGGTTCTGGGATTACTAGTCAGCATCGGTCAGCCATTTATTCTTTAGCTAACTTAGTAGGAATAATCGAAGTTGCAATATGTAGGAAACAATCAACCAATGCTTAGTACAAAAGAAATATGATGTTTTTATTTATTGTCATAAACATCAAGGGATTAGTAATCAACCGCAGTAAATTAATGGCCGCCTAAATCATAAGCCTCGTCTATTAGCAAGTACAAGGTAATTGCTTTAGATAATTTAAGGTTGTGTGATATGAACTGGAAATCACAAAATACAAGTTTTTCAAATCACTGTGGGTATTTTCTTTAAATTCAGTTACCCAATAAGAATTAAAGAGCCATAGACTTCCTCAGTGACACAGTGGGCAGTACTTCTCAGGAGGAAGTTAGTAGGGAACACAGAATTTTTTCTACGTTTTAACATCTTTCTCAATCACCTTTTTCCTGAGGAATATGGCCTACATACTGCAGCTCTAAACCTAAATGTGGTGCCATTTAATTACAGACAGACTATGAAAGCAAGACATATTTAAAAGTAATTTTATAACTCGTACATACAAACGCAAGCCAGTGGATGATGAAATGTTGCTAAAATTATCCTTATCCAGTAAAATTCATTGCAGTGATGAAAATCTTGACATCTATTCCAAAGTGCAAATTAAACATCACCATAATACAGTAGCCTGAGTTAGACCAGAGTAAATAAGCAATTATTTATAGTAATTATATGTGTGTGTGTGTTGCATGTATTTAACGTTCCAGAAAAAGTCAGTGAGCCCACATTGTGGGGACTACTGAATTAATTACAAGCATAACAAAAGCGTATACTCTTCAATGATCTCAGCATGTCACTTTGAATTTATCCATCTGCCTAATACCCACCTGTCTAGTGCCTCTTTCATTTAACCACATATTATGGCATCAATATTAACTTTTGGATTCGCGTAAAGCCACTGCCGTTTCCCAAGCTACTTGCCTCCTAATAAACACAGTCTGAGGGAGAAGTGTAGAGAGCTGCACCCGTACTTTTCCTGTAATATTTGATACAAACCCCAGCTGCACAACATTGTATGTTAATAACCATTATTTAATTAACAGATGAAGAAGCCCTTTCGAGCTGGTCTGGCAGATTTTGAACTTGATCTTCTATCATTTGATGTCATGCAAGACCAGATAAATGACAAGTCTTTCGAGAGTCTGCAGAGCCCCTTCAGAACAGCTGCACAGTCTTCCCCCCTTTGCAGCAGGTTTCTCACTTAAGAAAAAAACACGCTTCATTACATCGCCTCTTACTTGAGCTGCAAGGGTCTATTCAAGGAAGATAAGCCTCTTAGAAATGAAGTAGCGTTGAATTTAGGTTTTGAGTGACAGCAGGAAGATTTATCCATTCAACAGACAATACCGCTTTCTCTGCATTAATCTAGGAGGCGGACAATGATCTGTTTTTTAGGCCTCATCTCATCTCTTTCCCACAGCAGAAGGTGATTAGAGTTAGGAAACAGGGACTGTGAAAGAAAACTTGAGCGCTATCTCTCCAGCCCTCCTGTTTCCTGAAGGGGTAAGGGGGAGCCCCTAGGCCAAGGGCATCAATCACAGATTTACAACAGGATAGGATGCTTCACATTGGAAAACCAACAGGCTACAGGTAAAAGAGTAAGGCCAGAACTCAGAGTAAACTATTATCGTTAACTTCTTGAAAAGAGGGAAGAAAAAAAGTACAAAGTAGTCCTTCATAAATGAATGCCTCTTAACTCAGCCTAGATAAAACTCTCAGGCTCTCTCTTGACTCAGTGTGTTATTCACAGGTTAAGATCTAGGGAGGTCCCAGATTAGAAAGGCTGTAAACAGCAGTCCAGAAGGAGGATGAGTCAGAGTGCTCAAAGCACAAAAACAAGGCCACGCAAAATTTGAGCGAGCATGTACACAACACAAAAGTTTCATCTCGCCTTTTATATCCATCTTCTGAAACTCGTGAAAGGTTTTTCTTGAAGCCTAATTATTAATTTTCAATGTCTCATTCAGCTAACAATGAGCATAGAGTGCACTACAAGCAACTTGAGAACTGCTAGTACCACAAGGATATTAAGTTCAGGGTCGAGCAACAGAATCCCATTTTACAGGCAATATCGGGAGACACCCTCAGTGCACAAGGCATGCCATTTTATCACAGAAAGTTTGCTTACACTGTGCAGTGCATAACTTGATTAATGAGCCTTACAGTGACTGTGGAGGGTCAAAACAATGCTTCTGGTTTGGGATACGCATATTTTTATTTGAGATGCAAACATGAAACTGTTGTTACATCATAGTATCCAGGAATATCTTTTGTAAGTCACTTGCATTCTTATGTCTTTGTCCTTTATTGTACCATGAAAACATATATCAAATATCTAAAAATAAATATATGTAAGAAAATGTTCATCCCCAGTTATTGCAAATACCCATGCATTAAAATAATTTACAGTGAGGGGGCCGGGGAGTTAGCTCAGTGGTTCCGGCGCCTGTCTTGCAAGCGCAAGGACCCGGTTCGATTCCCCGGTAACCACATAACAATACTGGGTGTGGAGACCCACACCCAGCAGCAACCAGTACCACATACCACAGTGCTGGGCGTGGTGGCTCACGCCTGTAATCCCAGCACTCGGGAGGCAGAGGCAGGAGGATTGTGATGTGAGTTTGAGGCTGAGCTCAGGGCCAGCCTAAACCACAAAAGCGAGACCCTG
>PVIR01021408.1:0-23949 GCA_004026965.1 Petromus typicus
AAGCCAATCTAAATATGAGAGAGATGTTCAGAAAATATACATAAATACACTCTTCTAGAAAAAAATATTGAAATCTTTTCCCAGCCAGGAGAGAGTCAATTCAAACATAAGAGCTCAGGAGTGAAGACAGTTTACTTATTAAAAGTATGATTTGAAGTTGAACAAAAATATAAACCATAACAGTAATTCCTGGAAGATAAGGTATAATACAAAAACAAATTATAAAAATAATATTAGTTCCAAATCTCAGATTTTACCAATTAGAACTGGGCCCTCTTGGTGAGGTAAATGCCCATAAATTCCACATTTAATGTGAAACAGAGTTTAGAGTTTTCAGTTAACTAAACTGTGAAACACCTACTGCTCTACAGTCTTAAAAATAATGAAGAAGCTCTTTCTGATATGAAATATCATTAAGATAAATCCATTCTAAAGAGAGAAATGCTGTGCAAAATGTGTTTAGAAGGCCGTGATTTATAAAGCAAAAGGGAAAAAGGCAGTGGACTAAATAAGAGCAAGAAAGGGATTTTACTGCAAATTGTTTTGCTTTTCTTTACTTGTAAATAAATCATGTAAATTTTTTTGTTTTGTTTTTTGAGACAGGGGCTCACTTTGTAGTTCAGGCTGGCCCTGAGCTCAGCCTCTAACTCATGTCACAGCAATCCTCCTGCTCTGCCTCCTGAGTGCTGGGATGACAGGCGTGAGCCACCACACCCGGCACTGTGGTATGTGGTACTGATTGCTGGTGGGCGTTAGTCTCCACGCCCAGTATTGTATACGCTTACTGGGGATCAAACCCCTGGCCCTTGCACTTGCAGGACAGGCGCTGGAGCCACTGAGCTAAATCCCTGGCCCCAATATTATTTATTTTTTAAATAAAAATTTTAAACGAATTCAGAGTCAAGTAAATATTCACTGATGACTTACTACATATACAAACCTAGCTTATGATAAACAAGATATCACAAATCAGAAAAGATACAGAGATACTGATTTCTACTTGAGAAAAGGTAATATTTAATTTTCATTTCACAACTATGTTGAGAGTAGACTACAGAGAGTAAAGAGTTAAATCATAAAAATTAAACTATAACAATATTACATACAGGTAGATTTTAGGGCAAAGAAAGATTTTCCAAGAGCAACTTGATAAATTTTATTTCATAAAAATTAAACCTGTTGATTGGAAACATCACATAAAATTAAAAGGCATACTAACTGGCACATTTTAAAAATGTGATAAGAGAGTAATCTCTTCTTTTCAAGAGTCAAATTAAAAACAATACAAACTTTTCAAAGTCTCATTAGATCCACAGTATAAAAATGGACAAAATATATGAACATATAGGGAATGAAAATGGTTAAGAAACATATAGGAACAAATGAAACTAACTGATAACCAAAGTGATCCAAATTAACAAGGGACTCTCTTGCCTATCTGCTGATCAAAGTTCCAACAAAAGAGACCCTTATAATCGCCAACGGACAATACAAGCTGGCGTAATCTTTCGGAAAACACTAAGAGGCATGTATCAACACCTGCATATAAATCTTCCAAATTTAGACTCTGTAAACTCTGATTTTCTAAGTTCCACTTAAAACTTAGTGAAACTTTATTTATAATAGGAATAAAACCTGGTAACAATCGAAGTATCTAACATTATGTGAATTTTAAATTCTGATAAATTCATAAACAAAATATTGTTCCATTAAAATTATATTTTAAAAAATAGCCTAGATAATGTTCAACAAGTACTATGAGTGAAAAACAGCAGAATAAATACTGTTAAATGCTATGATGACAATTTTGAATAATGTCACCTATGACAAATATTGGAGGAAAATGAAATAAAACATGAATATTCATTTTTTACAAGTTACTTGACCTTATATTTTTCTTTTCTGAATATTTTCAAGTTTCTAACATAAATATTTATGATGAGGTATATTTTAAATCAACAAATATTATAGCTACAAAAATTTTACCTGGCATCAAGAGGCTCAGAATCTCAACCAAAAGAGTTAATTATTGAATAACCAACTAATTCACAAAATCTGAACAATGCATTAGCACTTGTCATCCATCCTTCTAAGAGACCTTTGATTCAGAGCTTCACATAGGTGAGCAACATACAGAATATGTCCTTTGCCAGGACAACCCATGGACGGGCCAAGAGCTCTGTCTCTCAACATAATGAATAACCGTGTACAGATACCAAGTCCAAACCACGGATAACCGAGCCATCTGTAAGGGGCTTTCCATGACACACTCGCCTGCTGAGAAAGTTTTCAACCAAGACCACCCACTTCTGGTCCACAAACCGTCAGGTAAAAGTAACTGCTGAAATAAACTATGAATTGATAACTGTGGCGAAGAGCCCCAAATCCCCCAGACTCCCCAGGCCCCTTCTTCATCCCGATTGTTTTCTCTGGCACAGTGTTTTATAGTATGTTCATTTCCAACCCAGCTAATAAAGCAGTTCTTTAAAGTTTAGAAAAATAGTGCTTATTGGGTTCCTGGGTCCAGCATGTGTGCAATACATAAATAAGCAAAGAACACATGTACAGTACCTTCATGGAGCTGGGTTGGCTTGGCAGAATTTTCTCCACTCATTAAAACAACAAAAGATGCAGCTGCTCGAACCGTAGCCTGCCATGTTGACATGGCAACGGGTGGCTCTTGGCATGGAAAAAGGGCCCTGTTGTTTATGGGAGATCCCATAGTATAAACACATGGCCTGCAGAAGGAAGACAAAGACACAGAGGAGGAGAATCTTTAAAATGAGTTGTCACTTTTTGCACCACCATGGTAGTGAAGGTTAAGTTGAGCTTTCAAAGTGAAAACATTCCAGGCTTTGTAGTTGACTGGTTTCAAAGCATACTGAATTGAAACTGCCTAGGGGCTGGCTACGTGAATAGCTGACTGGTTACTTCTCCCAAATGAATTACTTAAATATGTAAAGAAGATTTTTTAAGGAAAAAAAATTTTTGGATAACATTTGAAATGTAAGATTGCCAAGTTATAATTTATATTACCCATGCATGCCCCCTTCTCCTTAGACCCTCATGTCTTAAAAAAAAAAGTTTTAGAGACATTCTTATAAGCTTTTTGGAAAGTATTCTGGAAAAGAAAATATGTTTGGAGATCACTGAGATATTAATGCTTGGAAAAACAAGCTGGTGGTCTCCAATCCAGTGCTGGCAGACAGTTACCCCCAATCTTGGAAACCACCTTCTCAAATGGAACCCTTGTGGGAATCCTTGTGTGGATGCCAAGAACAGGGGTTGGCATATAAACAGTACTGTAGGTCACAACAACCCGGCTGGCGACGGGAAGGCCAAGTGTACACAGCCCTGACTTAAGCAAGTGTACAAAAGCAACGGCATGACGTTAGGACTCGTTCTGCTACAACTAAAATACATAAACTCACCCAAACCAAGAGAGATCCCTTCCATGATTAAGTCATGCTTGACAGAGATGGAAAAGATCCACAAAAGCAAAAGAATCCACTCTCTTGACAGCACGGAGCAGAAGGCAAAAGACTGACTCCTTGGAAAAATATCTTTAGGAAAATGTTTCCATTTTTTGTTTTCCAGAAGTTATGACAAATACGATGTTGTTCTAATCAGCTCATCTTACAGCATAAATGAGTAAAGTACTATTTACTTTGGATAAATTGGTTTTCCTTTTTTATGATCCTCACTCCAACTGAACATTTATCTGTTCCTACTACCTGTACGAACAAAACAATGGCCCTACTATGTCAGTCAATGTCCGGTAAGAAAAGAGAAACAATTCTAGGAGGTCTTAATAAACACAACTTTTATGGCAACATGAGACCAGCCCCTTACCCCCGAACTATGTTCCCAGTACTAAAAAGGCAACTTAATTTAGGGAACTGGCTATTCAAATGACAGAAGAAATGAGAAACCAAATGGGAGACCGCAAGGCAGCCCAGAGATTAGTCACCACAAAAAGGCGCTTTGACTCTTCGCGTTGGAGGAGTGGGTGTTCCTGGCCACTCAGGTAGGCCAGGAGTCAGAGGGAAAATGTTCATGGAGAGCTGAGCTTCACGAAGCTGCTGGAGGAAGCACGGACAGGGTAAGAAATGCTTGCCTCCCGTTAGCTTTTAGATCTTGCACCTGCGCTCTCCAATGGCCATACCATGAGGGGGATCTCGTCATTCAAACAAGAAGAACAGAAAGTGGGCCTTAGGGCAAACCTTGGATTATGTCACACTGTCCTGCAAGTGTTCATGGCCAAAATTTCCACATGGCTCAGGAGAAGATCAGAAAGACGTCCTCAGTCCCTGTTGACTTCCAGCTTATTAAATGAGAGTGGCTACATCATTCCATCTCCGTCTGTATCCCCGGTAAAATAGTGAAGGAGGGTGCAGGCAGGTGACCTCTTAATCTCTTTATTCTCTGGCCAATCAACCTATGATCCTGTTTATAGGATTCAGGATACAAACAAATTTTAAGAATGAAAACAAATTTTCACACAGGCCCAGAACTGCCAGTCAACTTAGGTGAGTTCGAAACTCCCACTCTGATTCCTTTGGGTCCTTGGTTAACTGACAACCTAAGTTAACTGTCCAGCCTTGTGCTGTCTAAGAACCTAACATGGGAAACTGCTAGCATTCTCCTCCTCCCATGAGCAGCTCAAATCACAAGATAAGTGGGGGTCAAAGTACACTTAACTCAGAAAATTCTACCTATTAGATGTCTCTCCCCCAAAAAAGCTTCATCATAAAGGTCTGAAGAAAGAAAATCAGCAGTGAAAAGGGGATTATTCTTATCGGCCAAGTGGCAGGTAGAACTCCTCTTCCTCTAACAATGGCTTTCTTTGTCACAGAAATAGAACAGATTCCATAATTTTTCTTATTCCAGAGTTCCGGGAACAGCTGGACATGGTAGCACATGTCTGTAATTCTAGCACTCCAGAAAGCTGAGGCAGGAAAACTGCATGGTTGAGTCTGGCCTAGATGTTTTAGTGAGATCCAGCCTCAAATTATTTTTTATTTTAAAAAGAGGATGTGCAGTTGTACCATAGTACAAAAGACCTCAGTTCAATTTTTACCACCACCACCATCACCAGTGAAAAAAAAGATTCCACGAAAGTTCTTCTAAGCAGTACATACTTAACACAGTTAAATCTATTTGTGATATTTACAGAGAACCCTGCCTAGAGCTCTCTTAAGACTTTTTCCTCTGCTCATGGGGAAATACTGCATAGGCAGAATCAGGAGGCATTGGTTAGTGGTTTGCTGACGATGTAGAAAGAAAGGAGCCTTTCTTGGGGGTAGCTAGCTTCTGAGTTTGCCCCATGATCCTTGCCTTCTGCCAGACATGCTGTTATGCAGTCAGACCCACAGGGTTGCTCTCAATGGCCAACAGGATATGGCAGGAGCGAGGGCACAGCACTTGGGAAATGAGACAACAAAAATCTCAATGGCTTCTGTCTTTAGGCCTGTTGATCTGTCTGTGTCACTACCACCCCCATCATTTGTTCTGGGGGAATCCGGCTGCCATGTCATGAGGACAAAGGCAGCCTAGGGAGTCGCCCAGGTGGTGAGGAAGAGACCGCTGGGTAAGTCAGCGAGAAACTGAGGCTGCAGCACCACTGTGAGTAAGCCTGGACAAGGAGCTTCCATTCATCAAGTGCTGAGATGTCTGCAGGCCCGAGGGACAGGCTCACTGCAACCTTTGGATAAAGTCTGAGCCACAGCTACTAGCTAAGCTGCTCTGGGATTCCTGACCCCCAGAAACTATTCGAGGTAGTAAATGCTTGTTTGGGCTAATTTTGTATGCAACTTGTATCAGTCAGCTTCCTGTCGCTGAGATACAATACCCACTCATCCCTACTTAAAGAGAGATTTATGTGGCTGGGTTAACAGTAATCGGTGAAAATCCAGGGCAAAAACATAGTAGAAGGTAGTGAGAAGACAAGCTTTTTAGTTCTTGGCAGCTAGAAAGCAGAGCAAGGGAAGGGATAAAGAACTAAGTATAATGTCCAAGACTATGCCTTCATAATCCACCCAAACATACTTCAAAGTGTTTCACCAATCCCTGAGGTGGCTCCCAAAACTAATCCAGTTTAAACAACCCTAACTACCCTATCCCATCTAGTCTCAAATTGCAATTCAAATATATTTCCTTAAAGCATACCTAATCTCCAATAATGACAACAGTGAGTTCGTAATTCTGCCTAACAGAACTATCCCACATACTACCAGAAACACAACAATCCCTTTCCCAAAGTCTCAACAGTTCCAGCATTCTACAAAAGTCCCAGTACAAGACTCAAGGCAATCTCTTAGCCGTGGGCTTCTCCAAAAGTCAACAGCAAATTACATAATCCCAAAGGAAAACAGCACAAAATAAATATTCTCATATAAAAGAGAAGACTAGGAGGATGGAAAAAGAATTAGACCAAAATTTAGCAAGGCAAACATTAAATCCTATAGCTCCAAATCTAGCCACTTAGACTTCACAGTGGTAAAACCTTGAGTTCCAAAGGCTTGAGCAGCCCTTCCCTTGTGGCCTTGCAGGTTGCAACCCACAGAACCTCTCTCTTAGGCTGGCTTCATTCACTGCCTACAGCTCTTCTCCGCAGGCATCCCACATTCCTGCTAACCTCCTGGGGCCTCCACTGAACAAGGCCCTACATCTCATGGGTTTATGCACTGCCTTCAGTGCCTGGACTTCCAAGCCCTCCTGTGAACCTCCATTTCTCCTGCCAGTAAAACCAGCATCATGCGGGTGATACCAAAATCTGCTGTCACTGGAAGCAGTAGGAAGGCTCCCTTGGACCATAGCTGCAGCAGCCTCTGAGTGCCTGGACATCTGAGGACAGTGAAAGGAATCCTGGGGAATCAATTCCCTTAATGGACCCTTTCTCGAGTAAGGGTCCCAGACTCTGTTCTTAAGAGAAAGGATGACAGTTCTGTACCTTTGAGCCTTCGTGTTCCTGGCCCCTCCTCCTCCTTAACCTTTCCTGTTTCTCACCTGCAGGTTCACTTCTTCCTTCCCAACATGCCCAAACCAAGTGTCAGCGACTCAGACTCTTTACAACCAGAGGCCTTTCATCTTTTACAACCTGGTGTCCTTCTACATGTCTCACATCACAGTACAAATAACGAAAACAACTTAAAGTTAGGTTATTACATTTTAACAGAGATGAAAGCTTTATCCTCTGGATACATCCTCTGATGAGGTCTGGGCACCTGCCAGCAGATGGAGGCTAGGTAAACATGGAGTCTTTCCAGAGACATGCAGTCATATTCCGTGTAGTAACTTGAGTAAAGATGGCTCCCATCACATACACGTTCAAATAGGAACTACTATATATGGAAGGCGGGTTCCCTAGTTCCCTCTCCCCTGACTCTGAGAGAGGGACATCAATATACCTTTAGAAATATCCTATGCAGAATCTGACTATGTACTCACTGAAACAAATGCAGCTGCGTTTATTTGACATGTGCAGTCTTACACCTCAGCTTTGTTGCTAAAATGTTTATGAACAGAAGCGCAGGTGCCAGCCTGAAATTCTCCAATGCTTATCACTCTATCACCTTCAGAATAAATCCTTTCTTCTAACACACAAAAGAAAACGCTCATTTTACGTTCTCTGAGAGACTCACTTGGATCCTACATACCCCTTGAGTAGCCCACTGTACAAGAGTTGTGGAAATGGGAAGATAATGACAACGTTAAAGAAAGGATAGAGACTGAGAAAGATAGAAGGATTAAGAAGTAGATTCATGACTTGTTGCCATTCAAGGATTTCTAAACCACGTGTGATGGCAAATCTCTAATCCCAGCCCCCGAGGAAGACTGAGGCAAGAGGATGGCAGGTTTGAAGCCAGTCTGAGCAACTTAGTGAGACTCTCTCTGAAAATAAAAAATAAAATGAAAAGAACTGAGCTAGGCATGGCAGTGCATGCCTGTAATCCTAGCACACAGGAGGCTGAGGCAGGAGGATCACTGCAATTTCAAGGCCAGCCTGAACTATAGTGAGACCCTGTCTCAAAAGGGAGTGGAGAGGGTAGGGTATAGCTCAGTGCTTTCCTCAGATGGGCAAGGCCCTGGATTCAATCCCCAGTGCCACAATTTAAAAAAGAAAGACAAAAGAACTCATAAACTGAGGAAAGTAAATGATTATTCAGATGTCAAGTGAGGACAAGACACATTTATAATTCTTTCTAAGGTAACAAGTCAGTTAACACATATGCTTTCTAATCCTAAGGAAAGGTCATCAATTAAGGAGATCCTGTACATGATTTATTCAAATTATTTATCTTCTTTTTTATTTTATTTATTTTTGAGACAGGGTCTCTCTTTGTAGTTCAGGCTGGTCTTGAACTCCGCCTCTAACTCAGCAATCCTCCTGCCTCTGCCTCCCAAGTGCTGGGATTACAGGCCTGAGTCACCACACCCAGAAATGTTGTACGTGGTTACTAGGGATCGAACCTGGGCGCTGGAGCCTGGCACCGGAACCTCTGAGCTAAATCCCTGGCCCTATCTTCTCTTTTTTTTTTAACTGATCATGATAAGCATTTCTCTTCTCCCAATCAGGAGAAAGTTGAGTTAGCTGGATTTTAAAATAGTTTTAAATCCCACTAGTTCCCATCAAGCCCTGAGGCCTTTTTCCTAACACTTGGTGATCATGGTTGAGTGACTAGAGGGAAGGCATTAGAGAACCAAGTACGAAGTGATGGGCTCATGGGGGCCACGTGTGCTATGTGGCTGGCTGAGTCTCCTGAACAATGAACTGCGGCCTGGCTGGGGGCCTCAGACTGGACACTTCCACTGGCACCTTTTAAAAGCTTCAAAGGGTTAGTCTTCAGTGCACCTCCCCCAACTTCTTTCAATCTCTTCTTTCACTTGATCTTCTTTACAACTCTGTCTTCTCTTAAAAACCACGTTGCATCTCCATTCTACTTTTCAAACATCTTGCTTTCTTGTACCACAAAAACCAAGAACTAATAGGACAGAAGTGCTAACACAACTCATTCTGTCCCCTACACTTAGACACATATACGTCCTTTCCTATCCTTCTGCCTCATGGTATTATTACCAAAAGCAGAATTTGTCAGTCCTACTGACTACATGGCAGGTCCACAGAGCACACTGTTGTAAAACAGGATGCCAAGGCGCTCCTCCACATCAAGACTGTAAACCAGGAAAGCTGCCCACGGAGGCAAAGGCCCTATCTCTCAGCTAGCAGTCCCTTGTGCAGAGGGTTGTAAATGTGGAAACATGGCAATCATTTATTGCATAGACTCTTCCTGTTTTACAATGAGGAAATTAAGCTCTGACATGTAGCATGACTTCTCTGAAGTCACCTGGCTTGTGGACAATGTAGCTGCAACCAGTAGTCTTGTGGCTTTCATCTTTGGACTCTTTTCACCATCTCCACTCCTGATTATAGAGGTCACTACATTGGTCATTTTCTATTGATGGTTTTTGGTTTGTTTTTGTAGACAGGGTCTCGCTTTTTTGTAGTTCAGGCTGGTCCTGAGCTCAGCCTCCAACTCAGCAATCCTCTTGCCTCTGCCTCCTGAGTGCTGGGATTACAGGCCACCATGCCTGGCCCTGTGGTATCTGGTGCTGATTTCTGGTGGGAATGATGCCTGGCACTGTGGTATGTGGTGCTGATTGCTGGTACGCATGATGCCCAGCACTATAGTATGTGGTTACCAGGGATCGAACTTGGGACCTTATACTTGCAAGACAGGCACAATAACCACTGAGCTAAATCCCAGGCCCTTCTTCCTGGTCCTTCTATTGACGTTTAATTCTTCTTTTGTTCGGTTAATCATTCATTTTGGTGACTTGTTTATACTGAGGTAGTCCATTGTTGTCTTCTTCCTTGGTGACTCAACTTGGATTCTGGGAAATGGAGCTATGTATAAGTATATGGGGCCGGGAATTTAGCCTTCTTTATGGGAAAAAGATACTAAAATGCTTTCAAACATTTTAAACTTTGGACTTTCTATGCACTTATTTATTTGTACTAGTA
Source organism: Petromus typicus (assembly GCA_004026965.1). NCBI lineage: Eukaryota > Metazoa > Chordata > Mammalia > Rodentia > Petromuridae > Petromus > Petromus typicus. Next base: position 10,025 of record PVIR01021408.1, read on the forward strand.
CTGTTGTTTGCAGTTATGCAATGATATTAGAAAATTAATCATCATTTCCACTTTAGCTCTCTTGAATTTTGTATGGCCTCTTGACATAAGTAATAAAAAAAAAAAGGAACTAACTGTAGAAAGATTCTTTTTAGACTAGAAATTTCTTTGAAAACATCCTCTGCTATTCTTTTAATTTTAAAATCTTCCTTTATGCTGAGATATAAAACAATTAACTAATTCGGGGAGGTTGTTTAATATCTGGTTTTGATGTTGAACCCAAAGTACTCCAAAGGAATACACCTCCCTTGGTCCAATGATTGAGCAATAAACATAACCCAAAAAAGTAATATTTTGCCAACTTCATCTTGATCTTCTCTAAATCAAAGTAACAACACAATGCTTTAGGAAAGTTTAAATTTTAGTACTACTTCAGCTTATAAGGTATTTTCTTATTAGTTTTCTTATTTTGAATGGTAATCCAAATAACTGCAGTTTTTCTAATAAACTTCCTCTTATTGAAGCCAACTTCCCTTACATTCAACTCTCATTCCATGAAGTCATCAGCCAAGCCGAGAGCTCCTGGACCACTTGGCTGCTTCCCCAACGATTATTAGGATCTTACAGGAAAAGGGAATGGGTTGTAGGAGAGAATACTTTGGTGTTAAATAGCATTCTATGAAATGGAATGGAAAAAAATGCAAGGAAAATGAAGAAAACACATGAACTTTGAGTCAAGATGTCCATTTTAAACATTATTTCCTTAAGTATATACAGGATCTAGAATCAAGAAGATATTTAGTCCTGGCCATTGTGAGCTTTGCAAGGATACCTGTGCACATTCTTGATCCTGTCCTTGCTCTCATCAAAATATTTCTAAAGGGCATACACACCCACACAGTAAACATCTTTTCCAAGAAGCATGTTTTGTATCAGATGGTCATGCATGTGTCCCTTCTGTCAGTCATTCTTAAATGTCACCTACCACCCAGTATCTGAGGACGGAGGCAGGAAAGGACATTTGGGGTCAAAAGCCAGCACAACTCAAAGTGGCTAAGGCGGCTGAAAGGAGTATTCCACTTCAGAAGTAGAAAAATAACAGAGGAAATTACTGATAATTATCTGGGAGAATAAATTTTCTCTTTTATAGTTTCAAACATAGTTTTGATTCTTTGTCAGAGAATACTGCCACCTGGTAAAAGTAGGAGAGAGCTCTTACAGAAGAAGTTTTCAGGGTAGAAAGATGATAACTTCTTTTCAAATTTGAAGGTTCTGTTACTGTTGTTATTGTTTATTTTATTTTATTTATTTTATTTATCTTTTTAAATTTTTTATCTTTCTGTTTTGGTGTTTTTTTGGTTTTTTTTTTTTTTTTTTGAGATAGGGTCTCGCTTTGTGGTTCAGGCTGGCCCTGAGCTCAGCCTCCAACTCACATCACAGCAATCCTCCTGCCTCTGCCTCCCGAGTGCTGGGATTACAGGTGTGAGCCACCATGCCCAGCACTGTGCTATATGGTACTGGTTGTTGCTGGGCGCCCAGTATGGTATGTGGTTACCGGGGATCGAACCCGGGCCCTTGAGCTTGCAAGACAGGCATCGGAACCACTGAGCTAAACCCCTGGCCCACTGTTTTGGTGTTTTCTAGCAAGGTCTCATATGTAGTCCAGGATGGCCTTGAAATCACTATGCAACCCAGGCTGGCCTTGAACTCATGGTCATTCTCCTTCCTGCCCCTCCTGAGCATGCACCAGCCCATTCAGCAGACGCTTTTTTTAAGCACTTGTCAGCTCTGTTATTCCCCTACAAAAGCTTAACTTGTTTTTTCCTTTGCCTTACTGAGGATCGAACTCAGGACCTTGTACTTGCCAGGCACGAGTGGTGCCACTGAGCTAAACCCCTGCCCTCAGAAGTTTTTTAAACGCTCTTTTTTGTACCAGGAATTTGTACCCAGGGGTACTCTACCACTGTGCTATATTTGCATTGCCACCTTTTTAAAAAATGTTTTACTTTGAGCCAGAGTGTTGCTAAATTGCCCTGGCGGCCTTGAACTTCAATCCTACTTCCTTCACCTTCTGAGTAGGTGGAATCAAAGGAATTTGCTAGCCTGCCCAACTAAAATAAACTATTTTTAAAATTTTAGATTTAAGATAACATACGAGAGTTCCATATATTCCATACACAGTTTTCCTGACTATCAGCATCTGATTTGTCGCAAATTACTGCATTTGCTACACTGTAAAGTGCAAACTCCATTCAGATTTCCTTCATTTTTCCTGAATATCTTTCTTCTGTTTAGGATCATCACATCTCTTTCAGCTCTTCTTGACGGACAACTTCATGTTCTTTCTTGTGTATGTTGACCTGATAGTTTTGAAGAATACTATCAGGTACTGTGTTGAATATTCCTCAGCTAGGGGTTATCTGATGTTTTTCTCAAAACTAGACTAGAGTGAAAGATCTCTGAGAGGAAAACCATAAATATGCCATATTTGCCTTATGTACTCAGGATACTTACTGTCAGCACTGTCATACTCCAGCACTGTTGACCTTGATTCCCTTGCTAAAGCAGTACTGTCAGTTTCTCCAGTAAAATTACCCCCCTATACTGTGTTCTCTGGATGTGAGTTCACGGTTCAGCAGGGCAGAGTTACATCTCGTCTCCTTGAGAATGGAATATGTACGTAATTTATTTGGAAGTCTTCCACACTGTGAATTTGTCTATTCTTCTGTACTTGGTTATTTATTCAATCAATTACTCACATCAGTTTGGACTCACAGGTATTGATTTTAAATGCTGGGTTATCATCCAACAGCACATTACATATTTGGTTCCTCAGCTTTGGCCAGTAGGTGCTGTTTCAGATGGGGACGGGAAGATTGCCTTGAGTGTGAGGCCAGCCTGAACTCCGTAGCTAGATCCCTGGCTCAAAAACCAAACAAAAAACACCAAGATCTAGACCCGGTGTGCTCACTGATTCTAAAACCACTCAGCTCACAAGCAAAGAAATACATGTTTGTGCATTAAACCTTAGAACTACATACACCTATAACTTTCTATATGCAATCGTCTGTATCTGTATTAAATTAAATATGAGTTTGTTATTTCATGAAATATTTGTTATTCATTTGTTATTTAATTTGTTATTTCATGAGGTATTTTAGCCCTTTCCCTTTGCTATCTGTAACCTTCCATTTCAACAGTGAAAAACCTGCTTTGTTTCTGTCTCTTGATTCCATCATACATTTATAGCAGGATTAGAACTGTTAACCTGGAGCCCTACGGGAAACATTGCCAACCACACTATAGTATTACAAACAGTTCCTACGGCATTTACTCTTTTAGATTCTACTCATTTCCAAAGTGACTTAGGGCAGGTTGCTGGCGCAGCACAGTTGCACAGCACTTGCCTAGCATGGGAGAGATCCTGGATTCCAACCTAGCACCACAAAACAAATGCAAAGTTACTTGTAGCAGTGCTCCCCTCCTTGTCCCTCCAGGGAGGCTGCTCTGTTTATAATTAGACTATTTCACCACTGCATTTCGGCCTGGAATCGTCCGACCTTCTATTTATTTACTACCAAACAAAACAATTCTGCTTAATTCTTTACTGTGGTAGAGAGAGAGTAAGAAGTCACTAGTGGAACTTGAAAGATGCTAATACAGACATTTTTTAAAGTTTTTGTCTAATCTCCACTTTAAAATAAAAATGTATGAAAAGCTACTTAACTCACTTATTTTTAAAAAGTACTTGAAAATTTTGCAAACAATAAATGACATGGTAAAAAAAAAAAAAAAGTTGCTCCTTTGCACAGTTGAGACTTGGGTTTTTTCCTAATAGCTTCCTGACACTTTATTCAATTTTCTTACCAGCAACGAGGAATAAAGATTTTCCCTACAGGGACTGTGAATTTACAGTAAATGTACTGATAAATTCTGTCACTCAAGGATAAATAGGCAACAACTACGTTAATTGCAATAAATGTGGACTCACTATGTCCTAGAAGTAAGGCCTACCTAATAATTGTCTTACAATTGCGAAATTTTCAAGTTTCACATAGTTAACTTCACAAAATACTGTCTGATGACCCTGATAATTACTTTCATTCACATCACTAAGGAATTATTTTTGTCTAGCAACCTGCAATCTTTAGTCTATTTAAGTCTTTAAGTTATCCAGTTACCTGTACATAATTATATTTATTTGTAATCACAAAAGAGAGTTTACAGAGACTTGGTGGTCACTCATGGAAGATTATCTCGACTATAAGAAAATTCTCCCCTCAAAATGAAAACAAAAGTCTATTATTCTTTTTGTTCTACTAACATTCGCTATCCTTGTAAGATTGCCATAATATACTAATGAATAAACACAAACTTTCAAGAATATAACTTAAACTTGTGCTGTGATCCATGTCACATGTAATTTAATTTAAAAATCTAATGTCTGTCTTTTTTTTTTTTTAATGTAGTACCAGAGATCACACTCAGGATCTTGAACTTGCCAGGCAAGTATCAGTACCACTGAGCTATATCCCTAGCCCTCTAGTGTCTTTCCATGTAGTAAGCATTTAGGAGAGAAACTCATGTTTAATTTTTCCCAAATACTGTCAACAGTTTCTTTTCTTGCATTATTCTAGTTTAAAATGAAACATGTTGGGTACTAAAAAACTACAATTTCCTACTTAAATACTTAGAGACAGTATACTGTTCAATCTTACTGAAAATCCCACTGTTGGTAATTTTTAAAAATCTGACGATACCTTAAGAACAACTATTCCTTTACCCGTCTCCAGAGAACATCCAACAAGTTACTCTATAAATAAATCACTGACGTAAGTTTGTACAAATCTTCCAGTTTCCCAAAGGCTGTTCAGACTCTAGCGGCCCAGACAGGAAGTGAACTCACTTTGAGCGGGCTGGAGACAAGAGCAGGAGGGAAGATTAGAGGTAGACTGGGATAAGTAGGGCTCAAAAAAAAAAAAAACACCCTAAAGGTTTTTTGAGAGATGTGTTGAAGAAGAGATATAAGCAATGCCTGGAGACAACTGCTTCAATTAAGGGGTTCCAGGGCCATAACAACAAGTGAATGGCTCTCAGACACAATTAACAACAAGGCTCTCAGACACAATTAACAAAGATCAACATTCCTCTTTCCAAACTCCGTAATGGTTATCGGAATGATTTACAGTCCAGTGGCATAAATAAATAGATCAAATAATGAGGGATCAATAAAGTTTAAAGTTTCACAAATCCTAAAAAAACTTGGATAATTGTTGGAGGAAGGGCAAAGAGGCGAGGCCAAATGACCGCCTAAACCCATCAGTTTCATCTCTCTGCACCAAACCAGGAGTTTCCCTAGCACCAAGAATCACAGCCAAAGAGGGGAGCAGGCAGCCTCAGCCAGATTGCTTCACGCCTTAAAAAAAAAACCTTTCAATTTGCTCTGGGGGTTCGTGGCACACGACAACCAAGGGAATCCAAAGGCACAGCTGCGGTAAGCAATCCAGAGCAGAGCTGGCTTTACTTGAAAGCAGTCTGCCTGGCTTCGCAAACACCCACCTTCACAGCAGTCTGTTCCCTCCAGGGACTGGGATGTTGAAAAGTATTTGCTCCCAGAATTATCACCCCTATGAGAGGCAAAGAAGTCGCTAGGTCTGAGCTCAGCCAAGAGTCAGGAACAGGATTCCAGTGTTCAGCTTACATTTCAATCTCCTCACTCACAGGTCTGGGGTCTTAATAATCTTTTCATCCTGACTAATAGGAAGGCAGTCCTATTAAAAGTTCAACATGCTGGGGAATTCACCTGCTTCTCTGTGGGTTACCTCGGTTTCCTGGATAAATTATCAAAGAATAAACGCGAGCACCTCAGTAGTCTAGGTCCCTTGTCCAAGAGCATTCCCTGACCTGTCGGAATTAGCAGGGCTGCAGAGCGCCGGAAGAAGGTACCTACCTGCCACTCTGGTCTGCAGTCCAAGTAACTGACTGCCCCTCGGGTTTGGTTCTGTAGTGTATCCTGACAGCGTGAGGAAAGTCAGTAGCTGTCAGAGCCCCTGTCTTCCTGATCTGTAAGCTCCAAGCGTCGGTGTCAAAGAAGAGTTCCCCGCAGCTGGGAGCCCGGCTGCAGCGAGCAAAATAGTCTAACTGCTCCCTCCAATGATCTGCAGGCAGAGTCACAAGTTCATGAACAATCTCATTCCTGAGCTCTTCAGAAACAGTTGTGTGCTTGGAAGGTCTTGTAAATTTTTCAATACCTGGCACAGCAGCAACATCCACCTCTTCAACCTTTAACACAGATAAATCACAGCAGTCCAACACTAGCAAAAAATCCTCTTTCCCATGATTCTCTGTGTCACAGCAGTACTTGGAACTGGAGATCCCCGAAGCCTGTTCCTGGTTGTCATAGTTACCATCTTTATCAGAAGTATCTTCTAGATCACAGATTACAAAATCATTATATCCCACATTAAACGTGGTCCTTGCATTTGTCACAGGAATATGGCAGTCTTCCAGTGTCCTAAACTGGCTGATTTCATTTGGTGTCAACTGGCAGGTTTTCTTGGTAGAGCTAGTCTGTTTCTCGATTCTGTTTGGATCCTCAAAGAAAAGCACTATGGTGCCCTCAATGACGTGACTTTCAAAATCCACATCGAGATCCAGCACATAATGCTTCACGAGCACATGGCTGGTGTTGGCCAGGAGAGGCAGATCATCTCGGGCCGGGTCCAGCTTGATGTCCATGGTGAAGGAAGCTGTTCGAGAGCTTTGCTGAAATCTCAGATGTGGCTTTGTCTCTGCCTTTGTCCTCCACAATCACAAATGGCTGCTTAAAAAAAAAAGAAAACCTGAGGTCACAAGTCGTGTTCCACAATTTTCAGTCTCCTAGCAATGAAGAAAAGTACAATGAGGTAAATTCCAAAGAAGGTCCTACATGCTCCTGCAGACTGCTGCTCCTCCAAGTTGACTTAATGAAACCCCTTCGTAGTGGACACTCATGGCTACATGGCAGACTAATCTTCTTGACTGACATGAAAGAAAGGTGCATTATGGGGCTTCTAAAAATATTTCCATTACCAATGGAATAAAATGGGCCTCCACAAAACCAGAAGAATCATGTTCCTAACTAGAACAGTCTTTGTTTGGGAAAAAGAGTAATTGTTATGCAAAATCGGAATGGGGAATGACTGTGCCTCTTGTTTTAAAAGATATTAAATGTATGATTTCTAATTTTGTGCATCAAAAGATAAGTGATTGTTTCTCTACTGTGATTCTAAGTAACAAGTGTGAATGAGAGCTAAATGGCCTCGTGCATTTTATTCCTTGAGAGTAATAATTTAATACATACAATGTAACTCCAGGGATTAATGTACTTTTCACATTAGGACTGCTCTCATATCAGCACTTCCAGTAAATTATGGGAAAATGAGCCAATTTACCAGGAGTGCATTCTAAGTATTCCTTTGAGATTGTTCACGGAGATTTTTCAAATTTATAGTTAAATACTCAAGGTATATCATTACATCTTAATAGCCGAAAACCCATTAACATTCTGGATAATAGCCTTCTTGTGGCAAACAAAAGGTCTTCTCATTTGGAAGAAAAAAAAAGCATGCAAATACTTACGAAAGGAGAGAAATTAAAATGTAGAAACAGATGTTGTAATAGAATGTACAAATTCATAAAAGTTCTGAATCAAAATGTATTCTTATGGTATAATAGCAATACAGCTAAATGAAAAATGATGTGAAATTATTTCAGTGCCTGATGTGTACCTAACTTAAGCATATGCTGTTTGTTTATTCTTTTATCAAAAATATTTTTTAAATGGCAGAGGAAAAATAAGAACTCTGACCAAGTAGATATATTTCAAACAATTTCATATTTCTAAATAGCAAGAGGCAGTCTTCTTGCAACTACAAAACATTACTTGCTTGACTTTTCAAGGAAATTAAGCCCCTACACTGCTTTAACTCACTTCTCTCTGACTTTGTCCACCTCTCCACTGTATCTCCTGATTTCCTTCCCTTCTGGAATCTCACTCCAGAAAACAACTCTATCGAATTTTTAGTTTCTACCTCTCCACAGGTGATTTCCTCATCCAAGTCTCAGCTCATCTTGAGACTGTGGCCTCCTACAGCCTTGTACAATCTGGTCAAAGCTATTATTCCACTGTGAGGACGATCCTCCCTTTATATTCCTGTCTGTTCCACACGCTTCTCCCTGAAGATGACCTGACTCAGTGCCTCCCTCACTTCTGCACTGAGCCTTATTCCAGCCCAGGGTTCTCTTAGCTCCAGTCTCTCAAATCCACCTCCCCAATGCTATTTTCCCTCCAGGTCTCAGCTCAAGCACAACTGCCTCTCAAAACCCTCCCCTGGTACTTCTATCTCACCCACCAAACTGAAGGTGTTCACAACTTTAAGCAAAACAGCAGTAGAGAGAAATCAGGGATGTGAATCTTAGCTTGAGATTTCTTTTGCAGAAGCTGGTACTTCTCTGAGCCCAGAACTTAACTCAATGGGTGCAGGAGACAAACGAGGGTTATATTATTTTCTGTATGAAAATGATTGAACTTACTAGTTAAGGACCAATAACCTTTGATAAGTCATTGACTGTATCCAGGTAATTTGGGACAATGTTGTAAAAATTCCACCCTGCCGGGTTTTTGTTGATGTTATTTTATTTTGTTTTGTTTTGAGACAAGGTCTCGCTTTTATAGTTCAGGCTGCTCCTGAACTCAGCCTCCAACTCAGCAATTCTCCTGCCTCTGCCTCCCAAGTGCTAAGATTACAGGCTGAGCCACCACACCTAGCACTGTGGTGTGTGGTTCTGATTGCTGGTGGGGGTGAGTCACCAGGTCCAGCATTGTTGTATGTGGGTATGGGTGATCAACTGGGACCTTGCTCTTGCAAGGCACGCACTAACCACTGAGTTAAATCTCCAGCCCCACCCTATTGGTCTTTTGAGATGCTAACATGTAACCTGATGAATGAGCTTTTCAGACAATGTTAATTTCTAAAATATCAAAACACATACGCAAAACTTTTGTGGCTGTCTAAACAATCATATTTGAAGAAAAATGGCTAAGCATTTATATAAATATAGGAAATAATCATTTATTGTCTAAACCTAGTGGATGCCTTCATTTATTTCTGAAAATCTGTATAATTTAAGAACAAAATACATTTCACAGAGCAGGCCATGGATTGGTATCAGTCCAGTCCAGTCCATGATCTAATGGACACCAGGCCATACAGCAGGAGGTGACTGAAGAGTAAGTGAAGCTTACTCTTACTCTGTCTGTACTGACAGCCACACCCCATCGCCCACATACTGCATGAGCTCCACCTCCTGTCAAATCAGCAGTGGCCATAGGAGTTGGAACTCTACTGTGAGCTGTACATGACAAGGATCTAAACTGCTCACTCCTTTGAGACTCTAATCCCTGATGACCAGAGGTGGCGCTGAGGTAGCGAAACTAGCACTGGGGAGTGGCTGCAAGTACAGATTAATGTTAGCAGAGAGGTTTGACTGCACTGAGACCGTAATAAATCAACAGCTGCAAACTCATATCAAAACTCTATCAGTGATTGGCAAAGTGAAAATTAGCCTATACATGGTGGCAGACATTACAGTGGCAAGTGAGTTCATATACTTCAATTATACAGTTGCATTTGGCGGCAGGCTTTAAATCAGAAGTCAACCTTTACTCCAATCTACACTCGATGCACCCATTATTTTATTTACCACTTCTTTTCCACACCGCACACTTGTCTCAATCATACTTTGGGTAAGCTCACAAGCTAACTACCAAAAATGATTAAAATATATCACTGGAGAGCTTCTTTGAAAAAGAAAGGCCCATGATGAGGCAGTAGAACTCTAGGACTGCAAAAAAAAAAAAAAAGCTGCATATTAAAATAAACACCAAGAATCCTACTTAACCTACAAATTTACTACACTAGGTGATTCATGTTCTCTAAACCTGCTGGGTATAACATATGATGAGCAGCTATCCAATCAAGCTATGAATTTTATCACATGTGAGATCAAGCATTAAAAGACAAACCTTTAGAGTTGTTAAAAGAAAAAAAAATGTAAGAGAAGCAAGTATTTAAGGTCACCACTTCATCAAATGTGTCTGCACCGAGAGCATCCTCCTTTATGGCTAATTACATTGCTAAAGCTAAGGAGCACTTTACTGGTGAAGAACTGATCCGGCCTGCTGCTGAGGACATGTGTTGTGAACTTTGAGGAGAGGCTGCAGTTCAAAAGGTGGCACATGTTCCTCTCTCAGCTATCACTGTAACCAGGTGAACTGATGAAATAGCAGCAGTTGAGACACAATTGCTGGGGGGATGAGTCACCATGGAATGCAATCCAGGTTGACAAGTCTACCAGTGTTGCCAAGGCAACAATCCTTGTTCTTATTCGCTCTGTTTTTCAGGAGGATGTGCAGAAGGATGTTCTATGCATTTTTATTGCCAATCAACACCACAGCTATAGAACTATTCAAGTCTTTGACTGATTACATAGCAGGAAACCTGAACTGATCCCCTGATGTTGATATATGTACCAATGGAGCAGCTGCCACAGCCAGATGACTTTTCAGTTTCACTATCTAGGTCGAAGAAGTTGCTTCTGAATTTGAGTCTAGGGACTAGGTTATCCATGGAGAAATACTGGCTAGTCGAAAAATGTCACCTGAACTTAACATTCTGCAATATGTGATTAAAACTATCAAATGCCATAAAGTGTATGTTCTTATGCAGCTCTACAATGAGATGGGCACAGAGCTTCTGAATTACAAGAATCTCTCCAGAGATTTCTTTTAGAAAGACAGTCACCACTGGCAGCATATTTCAGTGACACTGAATGGTTCACTAAACTTGCTTGGTAACATGTGAAACACTCAACCTGCTCAACAGACTCAATCTCTCACTTCAGGGCAGCACGCAAAGTATATTCAAGTCAGCAGCTAAGGTGATTGCATTCAAAGCCAAACTGAAGTTATGGGTGCAATGGGTGAACGCTGGGATTTCTGATGTTTTTCAAACATTGGCAGAGATTTTCAAAGACTGAGGTCGAGCCTTCTTTCTCCCTGCCAGTGCAGGATCATCTATCTCAGCTTTCAAAGAGCTTGAGCAGTACTCCCTCAACAACAAAAGGCCCCTGAAATGGGAAGGAATACCTCCACAACCCATCTGAGAATAAGCCAGGTGAACTGACTTTGTCTGCCCTAGAAAAAGATCAACTGCTTGAGACTGCAAATCGTGGCGGCCTTAAAAGTGTGTTTCAAACAACTTCAAATCTCTGTGCATTCTGGGTTAAACTCAAAGCATGATACTCTCAAGACTTCCACAAAACTGCTGAAAGCCTGCATCCACTCCCAGTAGTCTATCTTTGTGAAGCAAGGCTTTCTGCAGACAGTAACCAAAAGGGAGTAGAGTGGACATAAGCAACACACTTTTGGTGGCATTGTCTTCTGAGAGCCCTAGATGTGACCTCCAATTGCAGGAGAGCTCAGGTATTGCATTAATTGTTCTGGTGGTGAGTTGTATAACTATTTCACTATGTCTTATAGTGTAATGCTGACAGAAATAAAATACATAATAGATGAGATGTAAAAAATCATGCTTTCCACAAAACTGGTCCCTGGTCCTAAAAAGTTTGTGGACAGCCACTGTAGAGTACTTCAGTGCATTTGTCCTTGGTGCCAGAGAACACTACAGCACTGCCGTAGGATCCTATCCTTTCAAACATGTTCTCAAAACCACTATTATAAAAACGACCAGTGGGAGGGGGAAATCCAGTGGCTAACCATTGCTACTACTAAAATAAGTATCTTATCTTGTGTTTTGGGATTTAATCTTTGGATTTATGGTTTTGGGGCTTTTTTTTTTTGAGACAGGATCTCACTTTATAGTTCAGGCTGGCCCTGAGCTCAGCCTCCAACTCACATCACAGCAATCCTCCTGCCTCTGCCTCCCCAGTGCTGGGATTACAGGCGTGAGCCACCACGCCCGGCACTGTGGTATGTGGTGCTGATTGCTGCTGGGCGTGAGTCTCCACGCCCAGTATGGTATGTGGTTACCGGGGATCGAACCCGGGTCTTTGCGCTTGCAAGACAGGTGCTAGAACCACTGAGCTAAATCCCCAGCCCTTTGTTACATTTTTTGTGGCAACACCGGACCTTGCCATGTTGCCCAAGCTAGCCCCAAACTTCTAGGCTCAACTGATCACCCGACCTCAGTCCCCCAGGAGTTGAAACTACAGGCCTGTCTCAATACACCCAGCTTTAATTTGTACTTAAAGGACTTAAATATTAGTCATCTTCTCAGGCTTAGGACCATCTCATCTGTATTGTTCAAAGCACAAATCAAATCACCTCTTCCATATCCTCACCCTACTTTCTTTATCTTCTTCAAATTTTAGACTAATAATTAACTCTTCCTGTGATCCCTTTAGGGGAAAAGGAGAAATTTTAAAGTCAGCCCTAGCAGATTTTTAGAAAATTGTCACTTTTGCCTTTTTATTCCGCAACCTATGTGATGTCTTTTATCATTTATTACTCATTTACCTATTTCCTACTTCTCTTGGATTCGTGGATGACTTCAATCTCCTTTCTCTGAAAGCACATAGTCCTTACTAGTGTCAGCTGGGGTCACAATTCCACAGTCGGGAAAAACTGAACTGACTGTGGTTGCAAACGCGTGTCTGTGGCCACCTTGAAAAGCCTCTCTCAGCAAATGGTAACCATATTTCTAAGCAGTCTGTTGACTTCAGCATTTTCGGCTATTATTGTGCTCCAATTTAAAATGCCAGCCTGTCTCCCTGAAACATTTTTCCATTCTCTGTCACAAGCCATAATATACACAAGTTCCCCCTTTATCAAAACCGATGGTTAGTTTTCCAGTGGCTAACCACGGCAACCTCTAAAATAAGTGTGCGATGTGGTATGTATCTTAAATGCTTAAACAATTTTCTTAGCGGCACCATGAAAGGGATTTGAAGAGATTAATGTACAGCTATGTTTTTCTTAATCAGGTGGGGAAGAATCGAATAATAAACAGAGCTATGGCTCAGCAAAGAAATTCCTCTGTCACTTTGAATCACCTAAAGTGAAACGCGCTCTACAGAGACATTCCTAGACCGACCAATGAAAATAACTTCACTCTTCTCTCAAACTACAAAGCAATGTGTATCACTCTCATGACCTTGAACTCGCCCTGTTTCGTTTTACAGTTAGCTCCTTCCTCCAGTGTTCTATCAATTCCTCGGGACTGATCTATTTTTGTTCATTACCACGTTAAATGGAGTACCGTGTATGCAGTAGGTTCTCAGCAGGTGTCTGTCAAACTCCTCTCTGAAAGCATTTGTAATTTTACCATTGAGTTACTTGCAGACCCAGCCTTGCTGGCATAAGTTAGAGAGACCAGTGGAAATTTCTGTTTAGCAAATATCTTCCTCCAGACATCTCACTGTTTTCTTCTCAGGATATACCTCGGCCTCTTTATATGGCATCTTTTTCTCTTCTAAGCAGCTTGAGGGGAAAGAAAAAAAAGGTGTTTTTTTTTAAACAAATATGCTTACTCTTTAACAGTAAGCACACTGTGAATAGTTTCCTAAAATTTAATTTTATAGATTACTTGGCCAGAGCATGACAGCCTTCTCTACTCCAGGCATGTTTATTCTTTAGGAAACATCTAATGTCCTTGATGTTAGCCAGCTTACTTGTGGAAATAATCATTTCTGGGCCAATTCCACAGATATTCAAAAGTATACAGTCATAGGAACATAGATGATTGCTGTGAAATTAAAGAATTTCAGAATTAGAAGGAAACAAAGTATTGTTTATGTTTAGAAATTATACATTGTTTTGTGTTTAGAAGTATCACATTGACATATTACTCTGCAACTTGTTTCACCCAATGGTTTTGAAATGTAAC
>PVIR01021409.1:0-29450 GCA_004026965.1 Petromus typicus
ACAGAGTTAATTGTAAAAGAAAAAAAAATCTGCGTAAGTATTAATCATTATGGGACCAAATAAATGCATTTAATCATGCTGTGGAAGTAAAATGAATAAAATATATGTGCATACCTGAGTCTGGCTATGTACTGAAAACAAAGTTAAAAGACAAAAACAACTCACAGAATGATACACACAGCAGAACACTATATCTGTTCAAGGTAAAACACACAGAACAGTACTGTTATGGCTTAGAAATCACAAGCTTGTTGTAAAGTATCAAACTATGGGTAGAGAGAACATGTATTAAGTCCAGCTTCATGGTTACAGCTGGAGAGAGAGAGAAAAGAAGGTTCTAGAAGGAAAACAAAGAAGTACTTATCTCTATACAAATTTCTGTATTAAAAATGCAGAAGAAGGGCCAGGGATTTAGCTCAGTGGTTCCGGACAATAAAAACTGGGCATGGAGACTCACCCCAGCAGCAATCAGTACCACACACAACAGTGCTGGGTGTGGTGGCTCACCCTTGTAATCCCAGCACTCAGGAGGCAGAGGCAGGAGGATTGCTGTGAGTTTGAAGTTGAGCTCAGGGCCAGGCTGAACTACAAAGCAAGAACCTGTTTAAAAAAAAAAAAATGCAAAGAAAATGAAACTAGGTGCTGATAGCTGTTGATTCCAGGTGTGCATGTATGTGTAGATTTAATACTGTCCTCTACATTTTTATCCATTTGGTACACTGAGATACTATCTTTTCAATAAAGCTATTCAGTTTACTTCAAGTAGAGGAAACTCAGATGTCCTTGAGAAGATTTTTTTTTTTTTTTCAGTTCCAGGCTTTGAATTCAGGGCCCTGTGTTTCCAAGGTAGGCATGGTACCACTTGAGCTAAGTCCTCAGCCCTCAAGGCAATTTTTGTAAACACCTGAAGTCACTAAAAGGATCATCTTCTTGGGCCCTTAACCTCATGTCCATTTTTTCTTTTTCTTTTTTTTGAGATAAGGTCTCAATTTTTGTAGTTTAGGCTGGCCCTGAGCTCAGCCTCAAACTCATAGCAGTCTTCCTGCCTCTGCCTCCCAAGTGCTGGGTTTATAGGCATGAGCCACCATGCCCAGCAGCTGTGGTGTTTGGTTCTGATTGATGGTGAGCGTGAGACTCCACACCCAGTATTTTATGTGGTTAACCAGGGATCTAACCCAGGTCCTTGCGCTTGCAAGACAGGTGCCGGAACCACTGAGCTAAATCCCCAGTCCCCTCACCCCCATTTTTTCTTTTGCTGGGCTCTCCCATCTGCTCCTCTTCTCCAGAGCTGGAAGCACCTTTCCTTTCCACCTGCCATGCAATGGAGCCATGTCCTCTTTGCCCTGGCCCCACCTCCATCTCACCACTAACTCCAGATCTCGGTGGAACTGTCCCCAGGGCAAGTTTCTTCATAACAGAATTTTGATACAAGTTGTAAAGTCATGAAAATGTCATCAGCTTTGTATTTGTGTAAGGAAAGTCATCAGAATGCACTTGGTCAGGGATGACTGCTGCACTGCCACCTTCTCCATGGGGTACACATACCTGGCAGGGAAGGTCCTGTCCGCTTGGCTGGTGCTGGTGCTTTGCCTTGTCCTGCTGCCCCAACCTTGGATGTGTTCTGGGACATCTCTAAGATCTACGTGCAGATCGTGGTGAAATCTTTACAGCGGGCCATTATCTAAACTGGAAAAGACACCCAAAGGCTTGGTCCATAAAATTCAGCTTCTGTGGGGTTGAAGCCACTGTGGAATATGAAGTGACCCAGAGGTTCCCCATAGAGGAGGAGCTGGGGTCACGGAATCCCCTCACAAGACCTACTGTCAATTTCACTACATAGTCTGCTGCTTATTGCACTGCGGTGCTGGTGCAGTATGCGCCCATGCTCCTGCCTCTGAGGCCTACCTGGATCTCACTGCAATCAGTTTGCTGGCTACAAGAACAACACTGATTGGGCAACTGCCAACGGCAGCTTCAAACACTGGCTGAATGAACTGGTGCATCTCACTTGCCGCCGGATCTGAATCTCTCTGGTACCATTCATGACCTTAATAAGCAGTAGTGACCCCAGATGAAGGGAATCTGTGCGCCAAACTTCTCTGATACATGTTTTGTGTTCAAAAACAGATGCAAGTTATGACACGGATGGCCAGGTTCATGTTGGATGATGGGAATTCAGAGAGCTATGGTAGAACACGCCCACAGTCTGGTCTGAATGCTCAGAAATGAAAGATTGACACCCGGCTACAAAGAGACTTACACAATGTATTGTAGGTGAGAATAAACTAACCATGTTCATCTTTCCCAATGGAACCTGCATCAACAGTATTTCTGTCATGATATTTAAGAAGAGAAGCTTTTTTCTTTTTTGAGATAGGATCCTGCTTTGTAGTTCAGGCTGGCCCTGGACAAACTATGTGTAGCCCAGGAAGGTCTCAAACTCATAGCAGTCCTCCTGCCTTTGCCTCCTGAGTGCTGGGATTACGGGCATGAGCCACTACCCCTGGCACTGTGGTATATGATACTGATTTCTTATAAGCATGAGTCACTACACCTGACATTGTTAAGTGTGGTTACTGGGGATCAAACTCAGGCCCTTGCACTTGCAAGGCAGGTCCTGGAAGCACTGAGCTAAATCCCCAGCCCTAAGACGAGAAGCTTTAGTAGTAGAGCAAAAGCACATCTGGCTGCAATTAAGTATAACTCTTGGTTCAGTGAAGCATTTTGGAAGAGGAGTAAGTACAACATGGTGGGCAGCTTGCTTCACATGATGTCAGCTGAGCCTTTACCTGTGCGTGCCCCTAAGGCCAGAGCAGAAGAAGATATAGAAGAATTTTCTTCTCAGAAGGAATGCAATATAAATAATCTAAATTATTTTGCATGCTAAGTTGTAGTCAGGTGTCAAGGTACATGCCTGGAATCCCAGCACTCTGGGAGGCCGAGGCAGGAGGATTGCAGTTCTGAGTCCAGCCTCCATGGCTTAGTGAGACTCATCTTAAAATTTAAAAATACACAATGATTTGGAGATATAGCTCAATATGGCCTTCAGTTTAATACCTGGTGCCAAAAGAGAAAAGAAGAGTAAAAGAAAAGAAAAGAAAGTTAATCATATTGATTAGGTGGAAATAAATGAAACAGTTTCTGCCCTCCAGGATTTTAACCTTTTGAGAAGATAAGTAAAATGAGAATGCAAGTTTAGATATTTAGCATCTCCTCCAGCTGTGCTTTTCTGAAACTTTCAGATATGATGCACCGTCCCTTTGTGCAGTCTTGTTCAGCAGGCTCAAGGGGCAAGGCAGAATGCCAGATTTAACAAGCTGCTTCATGCCAATGTCAGCACTCCCTATAGGGTAGAGATTTGAATATCTGCTCATCTAAAACATCAGCTACCTGATTGCAACATCAAACAAGTAGGAAGACTTGCCAATGTATAAGAGAAAGTACGGACATTTCAAGACATATAGCTCCAGGCAAGGCTGAATCCTGAAGAGTAACATCTACAGAGAATAACTGCTCTCATGAGAGGGCAAGTCACTCTTGTACTCTATGGACTAAATTGGGATTTTAACATCAGACAAAGAGCAGTGCATGAGAATAAAGATGACAGTAGTGTCAATACTCAGGTCTAGGAGTTGTCAAGGTCTACACAACCCCCTGCAGTCCCTAAATCACTCAGGAGCACAGCAGTGAATTTATAAGTACCATTTATATCAGTAGTGGGCTCCTGGACAGCCTTGTTTGCTCCAAAGAAAGGGCTGAATTTCTATTATGACTGCCTGATGCTATCTGGGTTCTCAGAGAGGACTGGAGTCTTAGTTTCAATTCTATGTCATTTTCTAGGGATTCCCTCAAGCGGCCTTGCTCTATCTGGCTTCCTTTCAAAAGTGAACTACAAAACACGCATGGTAGCACACATTCGTGACTCCAGCAATCTGGAGGCTGAGGCAAGAAGATCATAAGTTCTAGGACAGCTGAGGCTATAAAGTGTTATTAAGAAAAAAGAAAGAAGTGAAACTCCAACTCTTGTATTTTCACCCGATGGATGATGTTCCACTGAAGTTTGGAAGCCTGTGAGCCCATGTATCGTGGAGGAATAGTGCTTCGAGGGAGCTCCTTTAACTGTTGTCTTAGTTACTTTTTTCTTGTTGCTAAGACAAAATATCCAACACCCAAAGTCGAAGGAGGAGAAGTTTATTTTGGCTCACAGTTTGTGGAAATTTCAGTTAATTATGGTCTGGCTGCAAGGCCGGGAGGCACGGCAGAGAAAAAATAGTTCATGGCAGACTGAAGGCAGCACAGTAGTGAGGAAGCAAAGCAGTAAGCAACAAGCAACCAGTGGCAAGCAGATCTCTTCCTGTTCCTTATATTACACCCAGGGTACCCATCCTGAGGGTGTATAGCGCTCACACCTTAATCCTACCCAGAACTATGCCAAGCTAATGGATGGACTGATTTAGTAATCACAACCCTTGATTTTAACATCGCACACTCTAAAGAACCCTACTATGACCACATGTGGCTTCGGAAAGACATCTAGACATGAGCCAGAACAGCTGTGCTGTTCTACTCACTGACTGAGCCACATCACACTCAACACAGCAATTTGTACTGTCTACTTTTAGTGGGGTGTTAAAGGAGGCCTCTGTTTCTCACCATTTTAAAGTTTTAACCTCATTTAAAGATGACCTGACCAAGTTGAGAAAACCATGTACGTCTGTCTATGTGGGGCTTCCCAGAAGACACAGTTGTCTGTGTTAGTGAACACCATTAGCACCGTACTCTTTCTGACTCCTGATGCTGTGCTAGCATCGAAATGACATTGTGCTGAAGGATTATGCCTGTGAGTCAAGTATTGCTCCTGGTTTCTACTGAAACATTTATCAGAGTCTTGAAAGTTAGATACTCAAACTGCATACAGATTATTTATTAACATAGCAAAATTCTTTATTCAAAACATAAAAATGATGAGACTTGGGACTTTTACTGAATCAGTGATCAAACATATTACAGATGAGAAATATCTGCTTGAAAATTTCTAGAGATTGCTGTAAGATGTCATAAAAATTAAAAGACATGAGAAATGAACAAAGAAGCACTTACAGAAATGAATATAAAAGAAGCAGAATTGTGTTTGGAAACAATTGATTTTTACTTGTGGTAAATTATATTTTTCAAGATACATAATTTTTAATAATAATACATAATTTTAAAAAATCTAGCTGATGTAGTGTTACACACTGACCATCCCACCTACTGAAAAAGGAGAATTGCAAGTTTGAGGTCAGTTGTAGTAACTTAGTGAGACTCTCGAAATTTGAAACAATTTAAAGAAGCAGAGATGTAGCTTAGTGGTAGAGGATCCATAGGCTCAATACCTGGAGGATCCCTAGGCTCAGTACCACCAAAAGAAAAAAAAATAAAAATGGGCCGGGGATTTAGCTCAGTGGTTCCAGCACCTGTCTTGCAAGCACAAGGACCCGGGTTCGATCCTTGGTAACGACACACAATAATGGGTGTGGAGACTCACGCCCAGCAGCAACCAGTACATATCACAGTGCCAGGCGTGGTGGCTCACACCTATAATCCCTCGGGAGGCAGAGGCAGGAGGATTGCTGTGATGTGAGTTAGAGGCTGAGCTCAGGGCCAACCTGAACTATAAAGCAAGACGCTGTCTCAAAAAATGAAAAAAAAAAAGTTTAATTTGTTTAAAAAATAGACAAATAATAGATAGCAAAGTGTTTACCTTGCTGGGCTTCAGGGTGCTTTCACTTTCCTCCTTTATATTTTTGTATTTTCCAAATATTCTATAATAAGCATGTGCTGTTTTCTAATAATAAAATGTTATAAAGTCTAAAAAACTACTTTGGCTGTGGTCTCAGCTGTTACACTTGGAGCTGATTATCCCGCCTGCCTTTTCTGTACAGCAGGACAGCTTCAGGTTTCATAACAGGTTTCTTTTCTTTCTTTTCAGGTCTTCCATTTGTTCACAAGAAAATTTTAACAAAACCACCGCATAGTAACAATTTCTACACAAAACAAAACATGGAGGTTCTAGAAATGTTTTTGTAGGATGAATGTTATGTAATCCTGGAAGCACTATTAATACTTTAGAAATTTCATGACTTAAAAAACACTTGCAAAGTGTTGGGAAAAATGTATTTCTTTGAGGGTTTTGGTTAGGTTTTTTTTTTTACTTAGTTTTGTTTTGGATTTTTCACTTTCCCAGAAAAGTCTTTATTCAAGGAATAGAAGTTAGGAGTGATTAACTTTGAAGTTTTTGGAAATTGATTTTATTTATTTTTAAATTGATTTTATTTATTGGTACATTTTATACAAACATTATGATCACATTCAACATTGACAATATGTACTAGCACATGACACATCTAGATTCTCAATTTTTTCCACCCCCGTCCTCCCTATAATCCCTACATTCACATACACAAGCTTTGTTTCCTTTTTACCATCAGTTTTTCTTTCCCTTCTTTACTTTCCCCCTCCTTTCCCTTTTCCTTTGAACATTTTCTTCTTATTTCACAATACCTATCATACATTCTAGACCTCATCTACACCTTCAGTTTCTCATACCAGATAAAATAAATAGTATTTACACATCTGTGTCCTATTTATTTCATTATGAATAGGTCCTCAAGGCACATCTATTTGCGTATAAATGACTCAAATTTATCATTTTTATGGCTGAGTAATACTCTATTTTATTCTTTTAAAAAACACACAAGGAAACTGATTTTAAGTAAATCCAGATCTGGAAATCACTAAATTGATCCTGCTTAAGGGAAAAAAAGATGTGTTGATTCAGGGCTCTGTGATGGGGCACCTGTGAGGAGGTACCAGTTTTGATTGGCCTGCCCACGGTCAGCCCTGAACTTAGTCTCTCGGGGGACGTGGCCTGTCCCAGGAGCTGGAGTGAGGATCCAACTTTCTTGCCTTGTGGCCAACTCTCCTGAAGCTGCTTGAGTCTTTCCAGCCCCAGAATTCTCCTTTGTTCCAGGTTCTGCCCTGTTACAAACTGGGATTTAGATGAATTCGTGCATGAGAAAACTAACTGTGTAAATGAATGGAATTCCTTGAACTGTAAGCTATGTGCTATAGTCCTTGGAGGCTGTGGAATACCACCCTGCCTTGGACAGAAACCACAGCAGGGGCTATCTTGGCAGGCTTCAATGAGCAAATTAGCGTGAGTTGCCTCCACTGTATCCCTCCCTCCTCCTATGATCCTGTTATTATGGCTACCAGACTGATCTTAAAATGTATCAGGTATGGACTCTCCAGTTAGATCAAAGTCATTCAATGATGTAATGGCTGCTTTTGCAAGAAATAATTATTTTACTAAAGTTGGAAAATATGTACTGAAAAAATTAAAGTAAGTGAATATGATGCTTTGAGGAGACTTATGATTTTCCTGGGTTTTTAAAGAATCAATGTTCTGCTTTCTATCCAGTCAGGAGATCATCCTGCCAACCCATCTAGTCTTGAGTCAAAGCAGCATGGAAGGACTCCTCATGGAGTGGAGAAGAGAAGGGTTCTGGAATCCTCATATAACCTCTTTTTCTTCTCCTGCCTTGGAAGAAGTTTGGAATCTGTAGTCCTATAACTGCCATTGGAAGATCTGGCAGTCTTGTGCCCATCCCTGCAGAAAGATGTGCACTGAAATAAATGCCTTTGGCACAGTGACATGGCTGAAAGGGCATCTGAACAGTCTGCCAGCCCACTGACATTCTACCACATTGGTCGACGTTTTCCACACAGGCCCTACCAAAAGCCCTGCCAGGCAGGCACTGCAGGTAAATTGTTAATATAATTTAGGTGCATTTGGGTGATTCCTGGCTCACAGATACTAATAACTTGGCAGGACATACAGCCCAAGAGAAACGATGTGTGATGGCTTCAGATTGAAATAATGAATGGTCTGCTAGGGTTCCTGGGAAACTTTTATCTGTACTTAATCTGGATCTTAATTTTAAAAGTCAACTTGAACATACTATATTTAGGGGATTTTCCCTTCAAGTAAGTAGCAAAAATGCAGGACATAGCCTGTGGCATAACTAGGTAGCTATTAAACTGGACTCCAAATCTTCCAAGGGTGCATTTTTCTTTTTCAGAACAGGGTCTTGCTCTTTAGTGCAGGCTGGTTTGGAACTCCCTATGTAGTTAGCTAGTCTGGCCTTGAACTCAAAGTCTGTTTGCCTCAGGCTCTGGAGTGCTGGGATTATAGACATGAGTCACCGTGCCCACTTTAGCAATCCCCCTCCTCAAGTAATGGGTAATGTCCTTCCCCTTGATCCCTCTTGAGATCTAACCTTAGAGCTGAATGAACTGAGTCTTCCCTTGGATTCCCTGGGAATGAAAAGGGATGCTAAGCCATTGAAATTTGTTTTTGCTTTGGGAAAGCTACACTCCTAGATTTGAGGTTAAAAGAATGCTTAGTCTCTGCATACTAAAGTGTTAGAAATACATATAGAGGGCCAGGGAGTTAGCTCAGTGGTTCCAGTGCCTGTCTTGCAAGCGCAAGGGCCCGGGTTCGATCCCCGGTTACCACATAACAATACTGGGTGTGGAGACTCACACCCAGCGGCAACCAGTACCACATTCCACAGTGCCGGGCGTGGTGGCTCATGCCTGTCATCCCTGCACTCGGGAGGCAGAGGCAGGAGGATTGCTGTGATGTGAGTTTGAGGCTGAGCTCAGGGCCAGCCTGAACCACAAAGTGAGACCCTGTCTCAAAAATCCTTAAAAAAAAAAAAAAAAAAAGAAATACAAATAGAACAAGCTTAAGATATACTTAAACTATGGCGTATATTGGATTTCTGTTAAAAGAAAAACTGGAATATTTTAGACATGCTATCAAGCAGGCTTTTTACTGACCTGTGAGTTTTATGAGAACTCTCTAAAATACGGATACTTTGAACTTTTAAAAATCAGCTTTGAATATGTATTTACATGAAATAGTGCTTAATAGTGATCTGGAGATATATGCACAAATTTATAAAAATCTCTGAAGGTATTAAAGCTTCCAAGTAGTTTATAATGATGAAGAAAAACCAAAGATTATAATTGAATGAAATCAATTATTCTGACCCCAAACTGATCCATAATTTTTAAACCAGTGCTTATGGTTTATCAAAAATGGATGAATGAAAATTTTCAGGTATTGCTAGTGATATAAACTTGGCCAACTTTATGAACAATTTGTCACTATCAAAAGACTGAAAAATGCAGGGTATAGTAGTGCATGCCTGCAACCCCAGCACTGGGGAGACTTGGGCAGTAGGGTTGTGAGGTCAAGAGACCAGTAAGTTCAAGGCTGGCCAAGACCTTTCTCAAGAAAACAAAAAAGCTTAAAAGAATATGTCCTTTGATTCCATAATTCTGTGATATTTATTTTAGACGTATGGAGATATACCTACAGGTTTATAACAAGTACTGCTATAGTATCATCTATAATAAAAAAGAAACCACAATTGCCAGGTGTGGTGTCACACACTTGCAATCCCTGTACTCAGGAGGCTGAGGCAGGAGGAGTGCCATGAGTTTGAGGCCAGCCTGGACTACATAGTAAGTCCAGGGCCAGACTGAGATACATAGTCAGACCTTGTTTCCAAAAACAAACAGAAAAAGTTTTGAAGCATATTTAGTAAATGAACAAATTGATAGGAAAAACAAAGAAATAAGTATATAAATATTTATTAAGGTACCACGATATGAGGAACAAATATCCACCAATAACAAACAGACTGGGTAAGGAAGTACAGGGAAGCTGTAACAGAACACTGGGCAACGTCAAAAGCAGTGCATGGTATGGAGTGGGAAAAGCGAACCACAGACTAAGCGGTATAGCATGCGATCATTTGTGTAATTAAAAGAATGTGTTGTGTGGGGCAGGTGTGGAGATCGAACCCAAAGCCTCACACATGCTCTGCTACTCAACTTCCCCAGCTGTAAAAGAAATATTTCTGTCAACTCTATATGCACCTCAGTTTCTAGAAGCCTGTCAGAGAAAGTAGTAAGTCTGGTTTCCTCTGGGGAGGTGTGAGGTGAGTGAGGGGTGGGTGGAGGACTTCCTGTATAAATGAGGGGAAAGGAGAAATTTTAAAATGCCTCAAGGTCAGAAGGACACTGAGGAGGGATAGGGAGCTTAGTTCAGGTGAGGCCTAGCCTGGGACCAGAGCATCCCAAATTGGACTCACTTCCCAGGGGAAGTTGGTAATTATGAGTGTGTTATCCACCAACTGGCTAAAGCCTGCTCAAGTCATCTGTTTTATTGTTGCAACTCAGTTCTTCTTAATTTTGGCTGCACACTGGAATGCCTGCGGCCATAAAAATACTAAATATATACCAAACCTGAACCCAGACCAATTAAGTCCAAATATCTGGGGTGAGACTACAGCCTCCGGTATTATTTAAAAGCTTCCTGTGTGACCCTAATACAGAGCCAGGAAGGTCGATCTGGATGACAATGCATATTCTCCTGCCAGAGTGATGGGCATCCTATCAGTGGGCAATAGACTTCCTGAGAATACATAAAAGACTCAGTGAACCTGACCCCTCAGGAAGGATGAGGACACTCAGTGGTGTGGAGCCCTTGACATCCAGCGTCCTGAAAGGCTAAGACGGGACAATTCCAGGTTCAAGTCCAGCTTGGGCAACTTGGTGACTTAACGAGAGTCTGTCTCAAAATAAAAAAAGCAAATGATGTGGGGATGTAGCTCAGGATGGAGGCCTTGCGTTCAATCCCCAACAATGTGCACACGCACACGCACATCCGCGCACACACACACACACACACACTCACATACAAATGCAATTTTTTTCTTTCCAGAGCTGGTATGGAATACAGGGCCTCATTCACATCAGGCAAACCCTCAACTACTGACTTGTACCCATTCTCACACCACATTTTGAGGGAAGCCAGCTGGACTGGAGACCAAATAAAACTTCCCCTCTGACTCGTTCAGTTTAAAGGAATGAGTATAAGGAAAAGAAAATGTGAGAAAACTGAAGATGTGGGCCTGGCCTTGCACCTGCTGACTGCATGACCTGGATTAACGCACAGACCTCCCAGCGGTGACCTGTGCCGGACGCAGGAGACTGTGTGAGAGCAGAGGTCCTGACAATGGCCCCAGGGGAAGAGGAGTGGTGATTTCCTCATTGTCCTTCCCCTATTCAGACTACTGTGTGCTGGAACCCTCTTACAGATAGGCTTTCCTGTAGGCTTCATTTTTAGGACATAAATCCTGGATTTAAAGAAAGTCCTTTGGTCACCTGGCTCCTTAGATGTCTTGTCTTTGGTCAGTTTGCTCCTTACTGTCTGTCAGTGCTGAGCAACAAAGCCGGGACTGCACGCTCCAGTTCCCAGTCCTTGTTTCTTATTATGCCAATAGTGAACCTAAAAACTATACTTTTTTTCTCATCATTCTCTTTTGTTTAATTTTTTGATACCATGTACTTTTGAGGAGCCTAGGGAAGCTTTTATGGCTTCCATTTGGATAATCAGTGTCTCCTCAGCTCAGTTTTTTTGCTGCTTCAGGCAGCAATAATAGATATTTGAAAGCTATAATTCCATCTCTAGAGTGACAATTCTCCATTTGTACAAGAGGTGACTGAGTAATATGGTGAATATATTTTTAATAAATTTACTCCAGTCAAAGACATATTGCTTTTGAACCCCTCAAAATAATCTCCCTTGCTGTGAACACGCTTATGCCGTCATTCTGCCATTTTCGGAAGCAGTTTTGGAAGCCCTCTTTTCCGCCTAGTTCACATTGTAGCTGCTATCAGTGTCTTAAACTAATTCAAAATGTTTACCTTTCAGAGTCATTTTGGCTTGAGAGAAGAGCTAGAAGTTGCCTAGTGCCAGCTCTGGTGCATAGGGTGGTTGAGGACACAGGGTAGCATTTTTATGAGCCTGGCTCTGCACTGGCTGGTGTTCAGTAGCAGCATTGGCTGTGGCGTTTTTAAATCACCTATAATGAAGACACGCACGGAAGAGGACTTACAGAACTCCTTCAGAAAGTGGCACGGGTGATGGGTTCAGTGTATTCAGAGCTGGGGAAGAGAGATTAATGGCAATGTGCTTTTGACTAATAAAATTTTTTAATCTAAACATTCACCTTATATTTGGATCACGACACGCACAACTCACATACACTTCTGCACTTTGGCCTGGATAGGATGCAGTTCTTGCTTTGGGTGCAACACTTAAAAGAACATAAAACTCAGTAATTGAGATGAATGATGTTTTAATGCAGTACTTTAAATAATGACAGTGCAAAAAGTAGACAATGAGCAAGCTATCAACACTTTAAATAGAGAGAGCCAGTTTTACTGTCACACACCTATATTCTTATAGCCCCCACACTCAAGAATTTGGGGCAGGAGGATCCCTCAAGCCCAGGGGCTCAGGGCCAAAATGAGGTGCACAGCAAGACCCCGTCTCAAAAAATGATAATTGTATAGAAGAAGGATGGCTAACAGTTCTGTGCTGAGCCTTAATAGACCCTAAGCTGAGCAGACAGACAAACAAACAAGCACAAAATCTTCCCCACCCTCCATCTCTTATGCCAAGCCCCATTTCACCTTGTCCACAGGGTCTCATGGGAATTTTGTGCTTTAACTAGATTTTGGTATGTTTAAACAATAGGGGAGGAAAAATAAAACAAGAGAGATTTTGTCACACCCACTTTTGTTGCCTTCAGGGACATTTTATATTCATTTGAAATTGAAAAACTACTATTTTTTTTCTCATCCAAGTTCAAGTTTTAATGGCACGTTCACAAGGAGAGTAGCAACTGAAAGGTTATGCCAAGACTTTCAGTTACTGAGAAGGCAGCATAGGCACTTCCTGTTTCCCATTGACATGTCCTGCGCTTCATTAATTTGCTTCACACTGAGCGATTAACAATGTTTTTGTTTGTTTGTTTGTTTGTTTTCTTTTTGAGACAGGGTCTCACTTTGTGGTTCAGGCTGGCCCTGAGCTCAGCCTCCAACTCACATCATAGCAATCCTCCTGCCTCTGCCTCCCGAGTGCTGGGATTACAGGCGTGAGCCACCACGCCCGGCACTGTGGTATGTGGTACTAGTTGGTGCTGAGTGTGAGTCTCCACACCCAGTACTGTATGTGGTTACTGGGGATTGAATCCCAGGCCCTTGCTCTTGCAAGACAGGCGCCAGAACTACTGAGCTAAATCCCCGGCCCAACAATGTTGACTATATATTGTGTTATGCTTGAAATTAATTTATTCCAGGAATATCTCCTTTCTTGCAAAATTCAGTTAGATGGAAACAATACATGTTTCCTTCTGGATTTTGAGCACCAGTGTGGCACCTCAGCTTTCTTCATACAGATCTATCTAGCAAAAAGTAGCTCCCACCATACAAACAGATAACGAAAATGTGGGACACACACAGTGGTGGTTGCTTAACCATAAATAAGAATGTAATCTTGTCGTGTGCAGCAAAATGAAAGAAAATGGAGGATAAAAGTGAAATAAGAAGAAACAGAAAGACAAACACTGTGTGTTCTCTCCATCTGTGGAAGCTAAAAATCATTGACTTGGAAGTAGGGTAGTGATTACTATCATTGGAAATGGGGGGAGGACTTTGATCTTGCATATTATATATATATGGGTGGAATTATCACTCTGAACCTCGTTAATATGTATAATTAATACAGATGCTAATAACAAATGTATTAGATTATTAAATTGTGAAATAGGGACATTTTATATACATCACATGATCACATTCAACATTGACAATTTGTACCAGTGTATGACATGACTTGATTCTCATTTTTTTCATTGCTAATAACAAATTTAAAATTATAGTCATGAGTATGATTTTAAAATAGCGTTTATCTACACAGCCTTTTGGGATTCCCCAGAGTGGTGGAACTTTGGAGGCTTCCACACCATAATCATCGTGTTGCTGCGATAAAACAAATCTTGAAGGATAGCAAATAAATGTGTACAGTGGGAGCATCACAGGGTTGCATCTCAGAGCACCGCAAAGATGGCAATGAGGCATTCAGCTTCTTCTAGATGTTAAGTAGATTTTAATTGGCTAATTTATTTCAGAAGAGGATATTGTGCTTCACATTTTTATTTTATTTTATTTTTGGCTTTGTTTTAATCTTCAATCTGTTGGCTCTGAAACCCTCAACTGGACAATTGTGCCCAAGGATCTTTTTGATGTTCTCAAAACTGTCCGCTAGGTGGCAATATTTGCAGCTCTCTGGGTCTTCTTGGGTCTACTTTTTTTTTTTTTTTTTCCTTCTTAAGGAGCAAGTTCATTTTATTTCTCTGCCAGACAGCTGGGAGAGCAATTCCGCACAGAGAAGCTCTTCCCCTGCTTTTGTGGGATCTGCAGTGCTTTAGGCTGATTTCCAGTTAGTCTTTTGGGTGATCATCCTGTGCCTACCATGCTCCCTGGGTTGCTTGGAATGGAAATTTGGTTAACTGCCCTTGCACACCGTTAGTGATCCATTCTTCACGCATTAGCTTAGCAGCAAGTGCCTCTCGTTTTGTATTGTTTATTCTTATATGCATGTGGACCATCTGCCCAAATAGGTTATAAAGTCTCTCGGACTTCTGTGCCTCAGGCACTTGGCATAATACCCTGCCTGTGACAGGGAGGCTGCAAGTTTGTCTGTCAGTGATAGCAGTGGTATTCTTCTGTATATTCCTCATTTACTGTTATTGTTCTAGGCTTAGCACATTTTTGGGTGCCCTGAAAACAAAAGATACAGCCCCTACTCTCAAGCAGCTCATAATCCAGAGTAGCAGGGATAGATAGGACTGTCTCAGAGTACGGTTGGAAGCTGTTGTGCAGTGACTGGGAGCAGGAGAGGGGCCTATGTGGCACACAAATGGGGTTGCCTGTCCTCTCGAAAGCGGCCTTTTAGAACTTGGCCTCATCAGTCTGACAACAGCATCACTCCTTGCAACTAAAATGTCTTTACTGGTTTCTTTTTTCCTTTTTTTCCCCCAGTTCCTAAAGCTCAGTTAACAGGATTGTGGGGTAGTGTTGGTGGTGGGATGACAGAGAAGAGGTGACGGGTCTTCCTTTTATTCTTCTCTCAAATTCAATGCTTCTGTTCCTAGGCTTTTATGATTTGCTTTTCAGCGTGTGGTGATTGTTCTCAGATTCCAAAGGTAGTTTATCATTTCAGTATTTGTCTGGCACGATTTGGAATTGCTACTTTACTTTTAAGGGGTATAAATATATATTTATTGAAAATATATTTATTCTTTCTTTTGTTTTGTGTTATAGAGGATTGAACCTGGGACTTCACACATGCTAGGCAGATACTCTATCACTGAACTAAACTCCAAACCTGGAAAATCTTTTTATTCAAGGATGGGTTTGAACTCAGGGCTTTGGCCAATGCTGGTCAAGTACTCTACCACGGAGCTAGTTCTCAGGCCCTTACTGATTTATTCTTTAGGATGCACCTACACGTTCCCTTTTCCTAGAATCCCCTCCCACTTTCCCTAGTAAATTCTTTTTATATGTAACTTTAACATAAATTGATTTTATTTTGTTCTTTATTTTATTGCTTTTCTTTTTGTGGTACTGGAGATGAAACCTAGGGCTCAGCTTGAATTGTGATCCTCCTGCTTCAGCCTCCCTGAATGCTGGGATTACGGTGTGCGCCATCATGCCCGGTTCCTTTTGTCTCTCATTATTCTTTAAGATTATCAACCTTGGGCTGGAGATTTAGCTCAGTGGTTCTGGCAACTGCCTTCCAAGTGCGAAGGCCCAGGTTCGATCCCCAGTAACCATATACAACAATACTGGGTGTGGAGACTCACGCCCACCAATAATCAGTACCACATACCACAGTGCCAGGCGTGGTGGCTCACGCCTGTAATCCCAGCACTGGTAGGCAGAGGCAGGAGGACTGCTGTGAGTTCAAGGCTGGCTGGGTTACATAGTGAACTCAGGGCTGGCCTGAACTACAAAATGAGACCCTATCTCCAAAACAAAATAGAACAAAACAGATTATAAGCCTTTTGAGGGCTCTGACGGTATTGTATTCAAATCAGTAACTCTCTCCTCCCATATCTTTATGTACATATAGCAAAGAGAGAACAAATGTTTGTTGATTTAATGAACTGGGATTTTGTAATATGATCCTTGTTGTGTAATTTATAGTCTTCTAAGCATCTGACAATGCTGGTAGCTTCGTGGATTTTGTTTGAATAGGAATATTTGCTTGGCAAATGCGTTCTGGATAATGTGAAAAGGTTTTTAGATAAATCTAGGCTCAGTTTGGAATTTTTCTGTTTCCTTCTTGACATTCACATATGGCTTTATCACTATAGAGTTGCTTGTTCTTGTTTTCTAATTTCTACCCAGTGTGTGACACATTCTGCTACTGATTTTATATTTATTTATTTATTTCTTGAGACAGGGTCTCGCTGAGCTCAGCCTCAAACTCACATCACAGCAATCCTCCTGCCTCTGCCTCCCAAGTGCTGGGATTACAGGCAAGAGCCACCACACCCGGCTCTGTGGTATGTGGTACTGGTTGTTGCTGGGCGTGAGTCTCCACGCCCAGTATTGTATGTGGTTACCAGGGCTCAAACCTGGGTCCTTGTGCTTGCAAGACAGGCACCGGAACCACTGAGCTAAATCCCCGGCCCCTGATTTTATATTTAAATATCTGCTAAGTGCAGGGAACGACTTAGATGTTGTGGACACAGACTTTGTGTTTATAGTGCACTAAAATAGTATAATTCCTTTCACTGAATAACAGGTAGGTTCAGTCAGAACATATCTGACAGCCTGATGACACATTTTGAAAGATATTTTAATAGTTTCTGGATCCTTAGATAAGAAAGAGATTCGAAGCTCCCTAGCTATTTGGTTTTCTAGTGCTTTGTATCTCTCCAAACTCTTTAGACGATGCAAATTTATAACTTTTCCTGGAAGCCATTTTACATGTTTGCATGTTGTTTCAATCTTTAATTTCTTTAGCTAGTTAAAATTTTAATTTAATGGCATGTCTAGCGGGGCTTCGTATTCACATAAAAGGGGTGAAGTCTGTCCCTCTGTTCTTCTGGCTAAAGTGACATTTAATAGTGTTTTAGGTCAGATATCCTTTTAAAAACAGACCACAAAAGATCTTATGCTTTGACGACTTGTGTGTGTCATAGTAAATAAAAGGCGGAGCCCAAGAATCCTGTATAAATTCTTGATTCATAAGTCAGGACCATACATTGCAATCTGGACCCGCAGTTCACACCAAGAACATCTCCGAAAAAACATAAAACACATAATTCTCTGCAGGCCTGAGATTCTGTCCAGGCAGGAATTTACCAGTATGAGTCTGAAGTCTTGTAGCTGTTAGATCAAACAATCTGAATGAGCAAGATCATTAATTTTGCTATTTGGGTAATGTGTAACAACGAAGCAAGAAAGCAACGTGTTAAAGTAAACTTTAAGTGGAAACCAAAAGAAAATAAAAAGAATATTTTGCTCTGGAGATTTGACTTTGTCTCGTTTTTTCTTTATTCTTTCCGCTCATTTTATTGCAGTTATTTTGTACTTCTCTTGGTCTAGAAAGGTAAATTTGATTACTTGGCTCTTAAACATTGTGTGCTTTTTCAAAAGCAAGAGAATTTGTTAAAAAAAAAAAAAAAGCAAAACTAAAATCACTTCAATGGCGTGAAAAGTTGGAAACTATCAGGAGGCTCTCACAAACGTAGGGATCTTTAATTTTCCGCTCAAGAATCAGATTTCTATCCTGTTGGTCTCTGTTCGTCTGGGAGCCAGTGACAATTGCTCCTCTTCCCCAGCCGTGTCCCACCACGGAGGCTATCGCATTTGATTTTTCAGGACAGATCTGGGGTGGAGGCTGACGCGAGATAGTCCCTAAGCGCACCGCCAGCGAGAGACCCCAGGGGAAGCGGGCCGGAGAGCGGCCCGGGGAGCGAGCGCAGCGGCGGCGGCCAGGCCCGGCCGGAGGCAGCGTGGCCGCCATGTTCCCGCCCCGCCGCGCCCGTCCCGCCGGCCGCCGGCTGCAGGTTGGCGGAGGCTTCGGCCCGTAGCGGCGGCCAACGACCCCGCCCCGAGCCCCTGACCGCGGCGCCCGCGGGCCCCCCCGCGGCGAGGCAAGGCGAGGCCAGCGAGGGCCGTCCGGCCAGGCGCGGCGGCGAGCCCAGGACAGGCTCCCTCCAGGCGGAGCGGGGCGGGGCGGGGCGGGCCGCGCCGCCCCCGCCCCTGCTCTCAGCCCCTCCTCGCGCCGCCGCGGCCTCCGGGATCTGTGCTCCAGTTCAGAGAAAGGAGCGTGTGTGTGCGCGCGTGTGTGTGCGTGTGTGGCGAGGGAGGGCGCGCTCCGAGCCGCGGCTCCGCGCCGGCGGCGGGGCCGGTGGGCGTCTGCGCAGGCGGGGCGGGGCGGGGCGGGGCGGGGGCGCGCGAGCCGGCGGGGCGCGGAGGCCGAGGGCGCCCGCGAGCCGTGTCAGGCGGAGGCGCGGGCCGCGCCGGGCAGGAGTCGTCGGCGGCCGCTCGCTGCGGGGACGCCCCGGTGGATGTGCTCGCGTCGCTGGGCGCACGGCGTAGGGGAGCTTCGGCGGCAGCGGCAGCGGCGACGCGGGGCACCGGGCGGGCCGCCCGCTAGCCGGGAAGCAAGAGCGGGCTTCTGAGCGAGGCCGGGAGCGGCGGCCTCTCCTCCCGCGCCCCCCGAGCCAGCGCCCGCGGGCGCCGCCCCCGCTCCGCTCCGCCGAGACCCGGCCCGGCTGGGGGTCCCGACCCCGGCCGCCGCCCTCGCGGCGGTTCCCCGAGCTCGTCCCGGACGCGCGCCCGGGCGGCAGGGGCTCCGCGGCCGCCGCTGCCTCGGGGGAGCGAGGGCGGGAGGGTGTGTGTGCGCGCTTGTGAGCAGGGGTGCCAGCGGGGCTGCAGCGGCGGCACTTCGGAAGCATGACTCTGGAGTCCATCATGGCGTGCTGCCTGAGCGAGGAGGCCAAGGAAGCCCGGCGGATCAACGACGAAATCGAGCGGCAGCTCCGCAGGGACAAGCGGGACGCGCGCCGGGAGCTCAAGCTGCTGCTGCTCGGTGAGTACGGCCGGCGCCGGCCGCCCGCGCCCTCCCTCGGGCCTCCGCGCTCTCCGCCTCAGGCCCTGGGGCCGCTGTCCTCTGCGCCCCCCACCCCGATGCCCGCCGCTCGCTCTGGGCCTTCCCAGGCGCGTCCCCGGTCACTGCCCGCTCGGGCGCGCGCGCGGACACACACCCGCGCGCGCGCACACACACACACACACATACACACACACACCCGCGCGCGCGCGCGCGCGCTTGAAGAGGGGTCGAGGCAGCTCTGCCTGGTGTCGGCGTGTGCCGCTTCTTGTCCCCGAGGGCTGTGCTTTATCTGCTCTGCATCTGCTAAATGGCAGAACAGCCGCTGGTTTCTGGGAGAGGCGCGGGGGCGGGAAGGTGGGCTAGAGGCTTGAACTTGGAGTGTCGCGGCCACCGCGCTCTGTGAGGTGGTACAGCAGGGAGCTGTGTGTGGCCCGTAGGGTGGCGAGCGGAGCCGGGGCGCCTGGAGGGATGGCGGCGGTTGGGGTGGTCTGTGTGCACCCATTGTCATGCCTTCTGGGGTCGGCAGGGAATGGTTGCCAGACGAGTGAATGGATTCTCCAGGAGGGGATGTGGGAGCCGAGTCGCTGCCCCCTAGGAAAGGGGCTTCGGTTTTGGGGGCGGGGCAGGGCGGGAGGGCAAGCCCAGAGGTGTCACCCAAGGGCTGCTCTCCAGCCGCCAGATCGCTGCAACGAGGGCCCCAGAAGAGTTTGTTGGTCAGTGGACGGTGACAGGCGTGTTTCTAGTCTGCACCATTTTTTCCGGGTGAAGATCGAGAATAGGGGATCATTGTGCTTCGTGATTATTGACCGTGAGGGTATCTTTTGTTTAATGAGGCGACTGAAACGCGGGCCTGAATCCACAACAGTTACTACCGAAAACCAGTGCAGCCTCTCGGTTACTCTCCCGCAAACCAGTAGAAACCTTTTGTTTAAAACGGATATTTCAATATCGTTAGAAGGAAAAAAGGAAGTGTACGGTACTAATTTCTCTGCAGTCCTAAAATCAACCCCCCAACATTCTGCTTTGACAATAAGCAAGAAAATGCTGTTTCTCGAATCAGTTCTATTGATTATTATCTGAGAGAATGTTCAGAACCCGGCGATCAGGGTTCACACACAAGCCAGCGTGACTTCTTCGAGCTATTGTGGCAGGAAGACGGCACAGCTTTGCAGTAACAGGCCTGAAAAATGTCTGCATTTGTGTTCTAGATACTTGCACGTGTAGTAACTACGCTTTTCAAACATTCCTGTAAGAAAAGAATATTGTATTGTCAGTTTGCATTGGAAAAGCATGCCTTTTCATATTTGGAGTATTCGTGTGCTGGCCGTAGAAACCAGTTAGCTTTGGGACTGGACTGCTTATATACTGGGTCATTGACAAGCAGGAGCAAAATCTAATGATCACAGATTCTTACGAATGGTTACTGCACAGCCCATGATTTATGTTATTTTGAAACCTGATTAGAAAAATGCACACGTATTTACCAAGAACAGAAGACAGAGCTAAATAAAAGAGGAGAGCTTCAGGAAATTAAACCAGGGGAGGGGAAAGCTGCAATTGGAAAACACCTCTCCCCCATTTTCTGTTACTTAGGAAAGCTGGAGATATGCAGCTGAATATTTTTTGAATTCTCAAGATTGAGAAGAAAATAGGGCAAGAGAAATACGTACTATTCAGAATCATGTTTTAGACTTGCTATACAGATCCGGGCATCCTTTTTGTTTTGCCTTGTTCACAATGTTTATGCTTTTTGTTTAGCTGTGAAAGGGCCTCTGAGGTCTCTTTAGCCAACCCTGTTTGCTGAAATGTGACAACTCTGGGTGTCCAAGTAGGCAGGAATTAGAACTCAGGGGGTTGTCAGAAGGCCTGGCTTTAAATGTCTGAAAGGGAAGCTCACATATGTAGATATTTTATTACATACTGTGTATTTAAATAACACTGTGCTTTAAAAAATGAATTTTGAAATGATTTTCTGAAGAAAACATGAAGTACACTAGTTTTATGGCTGAAGTGATGGTAGTGTGGACAGATTTTTTTCCTCCTGTTAGATATTTGAGCAGGTTCAATACAGCCTCACCTTGTCTCGTAAAAGTGGCCTATTAATTTAGGGCCTACATTCACGAGCAGTATTTAAAAATTATACAGCTTTTGTCAGAAACAATCCCTGAATGTCATGTAAGAATTGCTGCTGCTTCTCTTTCTAGGTGTGTTGATTTTGTAGCATAACTACATTGTTTATATAGTAATAATACATGCTAGAAGTTGGTTTGCCATGTGTATTGATGTGTGATTTCACAAGCTTTTGAGTCCAGGAGGGAAATAAGGGTCGATTTGAACAAGAGATGTTGACGAGTTTGATTTGAGGAATTTTCGATGTGCTGCTTTATGAGTAGATTGACTTTATTGCTTCTTTCTTTTCTTTAAATAACTCTATCCAGAGGAGCTTACAGAATGTATCTTTTCACAGTTAAAAGCTCAGGTAAAATTTGCATCCAGTTTACTTAATGGAGGATTCACCCTTATATTGAAATACAGTTCAGTATAAAATTTTTTGCAGAGTAAATTTTAGTTCAGAGCATGACATGATTGTAGTAGGAAAGGATTTCCTTGGCAGGATAGAAGCATAGAACTTGTATTTGTTCACATAAGTATTTTTATGTGTCAATAATCTGATGACACTGGAAAAGGAAAATAGTGGTTATCCTACTAGATAATCAGATGTGGCAGTAAAATTTGGGCTGTTTTGCCCCTTATTCAGTAATTCTACCAGTGTCTCCCAAATTTATTCCACAGGTTTTTTTTTTTTTTTTGTGAGACAGGTTCTCACTTTGTAGTCTAGGCTGGCCCTAGTCCAGGAGAGCCTTCAACTCACGGCATTTCTCCTGCCTCTGCCCCCAGGGCGCTGGGGTCACATGCATGAGCCACCCTGCCTGGCTATCCCGAAGTTGTTAATATTTTGATTTTCATTATTTTTTAAAGAGGAGGTATTAAATGTATCACCATAAGTGTATCAATATATTCTTGTTGTCTTTAACTTACTCCAAATTGATTTAGTGTTTTTTTTCTTTGACACTTAAAAGAAAACTGTTCTACACAGATGTGCAAGTCCATACCTCATTAGTTTTAACTTTATGTATTTCCTAAAGTGTTAAGTAATTAATGACCATAATATTTATTAAATATTTGTATTGATAGTACATAAGTTGCACCATTTAATATTAGTTTTATTTAAATCTTTTTAAAACTAGTGGCCTTGAATGTCTGTTTCAGATCATAGATGTTCACCAGTACATTTTTTCAATTTCTTGACAATATCTTTGTTCCTCTTAGCCTATTCTTATTTTTTATGTATTTGAAATCTTTGCCCTGTAGATTGTAATCATCACATTGGAAGATTTAGCAACCCTTTTTTGTTGTTTGGATTCTACTTATTGAAAACAAGCTATGTTTAGGTTAGTCTTAAATGGAACAATATATGTTGTTAATTTTCTGAATTGAATTAAATATGCATTTATAGATTTTTCTTCCTGTTCTAAATTGAAAGTTGATGACAGTAGGATCTGGTCTATATTGTTTACTATTAAATTCCAACTTCCAATCCTAACATTTAAAAACACATTGAAAATGTGTTTATTTGAAAATGTGGTTGATAAATATTTGCAGAATCATTTTATGTGTAACTCTTCTAGAAATTGAGATCTGACAGTAATGAACACTAAATTATAGAGCCACCGGGATATGTAGTGTTTTCTTTGTAAAAGATTTTTTTTTTTTTTTTTGAGTTAGGGTTTTGTGTTTTATGAGTTAGGGTGTCTTCAAATTTGGGATTCTTCTGCTGGGATTACAGGTTCAAGTTTCAGGAGTGCACCACCACATCAGCTTTGTGTGTCAGATGTTTTATGTGGCTTGGTCTTAAAAACTTGTAACCTTGGGGCTGGGGATTTAGCTCAGTGGTCCTGGCATCTGTCTTGCAAGCGCAAGGGCCCGGGTTCCATCCCTGGTAACCACATACAATACTGGGCATGGAGACTCACGCCCAGCAGCAACCAATACCACATACTACAGTGCCGGGCGTGGTGGCTCACGCCTGTAATCCCAGCACTTGGGAGGCAGAGGCAGGAGGATTGCTGTGATGTGAGTTGGAGGCTGAGGTCAGGGCCAGCGTGAACTACAAAGCGAGACCCTGTCTCAAAAAACCTAAAAAATAAATAAATAAATAAATAAAAAAAAAGTTGTAACCTTTTGGGCCAGTTGATTACCAATGCATTCCAGCATTGGTGGTGTTAACATTGGATGTCGCATCACATGTTAAGCCAGTGAATTCTGTGTTGTGCTGGGTACAGTATTTGGGAATGGTAACAGTCATGCTTAAAGAATGAAAGCTTAAAAAGCAAAAGGCATTCTATAATTTCATTGCTTTCTATCGTTGACAGTTTAGTGAAAAACCCATTATTTTGCCATGTACTTTTCTCCATCTTAACATCAGAATGGATGTTTGATCGCACCAAAGATTTTTGGGATTTACCCAGTTACGTGAGGAAAATCACAGTGGATAAATACGGAGGATTGGGGTTTCAGATGGCACACTTTTCCTAGGAGGAATACATGTTTGTCCTGACGAGACTGAGGGGAGAGGCTCAGAGTACTCTGGCCACCTTAGACTGACTGGAGAGTTCATTCATAGACATCGGGTTAAAAGCGCCCTGCAACCCCCTGCAGAAGAGTTCACTGGGAAGAATAGGTGTGTTATTAAAGGAGAGTGGGTATATACCTGGCTTGGACTAACCTAGTGGCTCTCTAGAGTGGCTACGTACAACCCTAGAACAAAAACATTCCTTTAAGTAGTCCTAATAATACATCTTCCTGGAAATCTGAGATACGGTGTTTATGATGCTGCTTTGAGCACCTACAGATTTTACTTTTTGCCACTCTTTTACTTCCAAGTGTTGAATGTGTTTTTAACTGTCAGGATTTATTTGGATGCATTCACTTATTTTTTAAGTAGTCCGAAGGATAAAAACCAACACTAGCTGACTAACAGAAGCCTACAGAGTGAAGGCTTTGACTTGTCATTGTCAGTGCTTTGCACTGGCCTGTGTAGTTCTGTTGCCTTCATATGCCTTATAGCTGCAAATCCTTTACTTTCATGCTTTCCTCCATATAGGAGCTTTGGCCCAAATTAAAACCTGGCTGAACTGTGAAATTATTCCATGTGAATCTATTCCAATCATTTTGTGTAGATTTAGGAGAGAACCAGAAGAATAACCAGATGAATTTAGTAGCCATTTTGTTTACTCTAAATAAATGTGATAGCCTCTTTTTCACTTAGAAAAAAAACAACCCAGCTCCACTTCATAAGAGATGACTTATGCTCAACTTTCAGAAGTGCCTAATAAATACAGTTAGGATTTTTATTATAGATGTTTTTACGGTCCTGAACAGCTCTTTGCAATTGTGAGGCTGCGTGATATGCTAAACTTAGCAGAGAAAAGGAACAGATTTTTCTTCCTGAAGCAGGCAAACTGAAACTTGCAAAGAAATTAAGATTTTTCCAACCATGATTTTGATTCTAGCATTCATACAAATTTTTCCTTAGGGGGAGTTACTCTGTTGATACTAGAGGCAATATTGATGGGGTGTTGTAGTGAGAAATAAGGAGCTCCAAAGGTATGTCTTGGAAGAAAGAGGATCCATTTTAAGAACGGTAGGATTGTTTTCTCACAAAGAAGGCGAAGGAACTATTTCTTCAAGACCCAATGTGTTAGGCTGAAAGAAATACAAGTGTTCGTAGCAACAAATTTAAAGTCTAGTTTCTTGCTTGAAAAGGAGGCAGTAACATTTTTCAGAAGGAAACTTGTAGTGGCTTCTAGGTAATGTTAAGATCGCTGCAGAATTAATCCTAGGGAAGTGTGAAATAGCAATAGAAGGTAAAATGTGTGATTGTTGGCAATTAAATCTCTGGTAATAACTGATTGCAGTAAACATTGTACGTTTTTTGTGTTCTCCTGAATGGAGTAACATTAAAGAAAAAGTCATTCTCAGATCCAAATGCTATTTTGTGCAAACAGCTGTTACTAATAAAATTATAGGAAGTTGTTTGGCAGTCCCTTTGATTTGTTACATTGCTGATATATAGAAAACTGTCTCATTTCTTATCTAATGTGTAGTAAAAAGATAAAAAGGACTTCCACATGCTGACAGATTGAGTTAATGCATAATAGAGCGGTCCTGAATTTGTACATTACAAACTGGAAGAAAAAAAAAAAAAGATAATGTAATGCTGAGAATCCCAAACTGAATTTTCTGCATAGCTCTGTGGTATAGCCCTCTTATCCCTACCTATTATTTTTGAAATTAGTGTAGAATGTTTTGTTAAAAGCCATGATGATTAAAAGAAAAAATTGTATTTTGGTCTATTAGTCAGTCACACATCTTGCCCCTTCACAGTTAAATTTTAAAGAGCAAAGCTGGTGTAATTCAAAAATAAAATTGTGAAGATATATATCTTGAATCCATTTATTCAAGAAACACTTGTCAGTTGCCAGAAAATAAATAATAACTTTTTTTTTTTTTTTTAGCCAGGCATACCTTATGAAGTAATAGTTGGATTAAAAATGCTGGCCAAATGAGCAGTGTTGAGCTCTGGTTATGTGCTTACTGGGCTGTGTGAGGAAGGATTCATCACTCCCATATTTGCCATCAAGAAGTGCTGGGAATACTGTTTCATAGTTGTTGCTTGTGTACTGACTTGCCCTGCAGACCCTCGTCCCCCAGCATCCTGCAGGGCAGTTCAGGCAATCCTTGAGCTTGCTGTGTTCCCCAGGCTGGCCTTGAACTTGGGATCGTCCTGCTGCGGAGTGCTAGGTTTACAGGCAAGTCCCACTATTCAAAGCTGTCTTTCTGGCTTTCATCCTTCCTGGTTACGAGTTTTCTATTGGCTTTTCCAACACAGAAGATGACAAAATAATCTGAAGGCCATTGTGGCCAGGTTTTGTTTTAAATGCAACCGAGGAAAGCAGATAATCTTGAGAATTTGAACTTCTACATTTATATGCTTTATTTCCTTGGAACTGTTAGCTTTTGCCTTTAACTGTGAGAAACTACTTATGCCCGTTTGACCCATTTCTAACTGGATTGGAAGTTCTGTAAGGGCACTGATAGTGGCTCTGACTTCTTTTGATCAGCATTATACAATGCCTCGATGAATTCAGTGATTTTATGGGTAACTTGAGGGTATAGGGCAGCTGGATTCTTAAAGGAATCACCTGAGGAACTGAATTTGAACTTCGTGCTTTCTTCTCATGAGTGTCATCCATAACATGCGTTTTCCATTTTGTACTCTGCTTTTCTGTTTTGTGAATCACCTGGGGCACAGTAAAAGAAATTCTCTTTTAAAGATGAGATGGATTTGGCCTCTTTGCCTGCCTTTCTTTCATTCTCTAGGCAGAATGTTTCAGTTCGACTCATTTATTGTTTCAGGTTGAAATCCGACTAGCAGTGGATCCAGCAGTTCCAACAGAAAGTTGTTGGAACACAGGTCCTTTGAAACTTAAGAACTCCGTACACTTTATTACAGCATTGTAAGCAGTTTGATTGCTTTAGAAACAAAGTAGTTGTTTCAGGGAAGTGTGTAATGGATTGTGGTGCATTCAGGAACCAAAATGTTATTAATGTCATCATAGTCCTGAAACCTCCCAGAAGGGAATAATATAATTGATCCACAAATTAGAGAGACGAGATGAAGTAAGACTGGTTTGGCTCTGTAGCAGGAAGTTAACAGTGATGCAGAATCATAGTTATGTGCATTCTAGGAGCGATAGCCTTGTGTGTTCCCCCTTGGAGAACTGAAAAGATGAATTAGTAGTGTCCTCAGACAATTTGAGTTTTGATTTTGGAGCACCACTTGATAAAAAAATCAAAGTAGAATTTATTTCTTGACTTTTTCCTTCAATATTTTGAGACAGGGCCTTATTGGTCATTCAGGCTAGTTTTGAATTCTGTTTTGCTTACGCTGGCCTCAAACTATGATCCTCCTGCCTCAGGAGACTATGTGCTACAATTATAGGTGTGTGCCACTTTACCTAATTCTCTTTTAAGTTTTAAAAGCACTTTATCATCTTTTTGTTTGTTTTGTTTTGTCTTTTTTTTGGAGACAGAATCTTGCTTTGAGTTCAGGCTGGTCCTGAGCTCACTGTGTAGCCCAAGCTAGCCTCAAACTCACAGCAGTCCTCCTGCTTCTGCCTCCAAAGTGCTGGGATCACAGATGTGAGCCATCACGCCCAGCATTGTCGTGTGTGGTGCTGATTGCTGATGGGCGTGAGTTGCCATACCCGGTTTTGTGGTCTGTGGAGATGAAATTTGAACCTTGTGCTTGCAAGGCAGGCGCCGGAACCACTGAGCTAAATCCCTGGCCCTGTTTTGTCTTTTTTGAAAAGGGTTTTGCTGTGTAATTCAGGCAGACTTTGAACTCACTTTATAGTCCAGGCTGTTCTTGAACTCATGGCAGTCCTCCTGCCCGGGATTCCCAAGTACTAGGATTACAGTTATATGCCACCATGCCCAGCTTCATCATTTAAA
This sequence comes from Petromus typicus, assembly GCA_004026965.1. Lineage (NCBI taxonomy): Eukaryota > Metazoa > Chordata > Mammalia > Rodentia > Petromuridae > Petromus > Petromus typicus. The sequence continues at coordinate 27,677 of PVIR01021409.1, forward strand.
AAAAAAAATTGTTTCTTTTCTCTATATCCTTTACTATAGGAGCAGCAGGGTGTCCAGTGGCAGCTTATCACCACCATATAGTTTCTGGTGCTATCTTCAGTTCTTTCAGTGATTTACCCACCCGCTACTCGAGATTCACCCATTGCCGGAACTCCTAGAAACCCTTCCATGAGAATACTGCCCACCTATTTACCCTCAGTGCATTTTCTGTACAGTGTTAGGAGAGGGTCCTCAGATTCTCTTGCTTGCACATTTCCTTAGGACTTAGAGAACTATAACTTGATGCTTCCAAAGGACATCATGTGGCCCTGAACCCATGAGGGGGCAGGTTGGATGCTTTAATACAGTAGAAGAAAGGGATTGAGTTTCTTTTGTGTTACTTCCTCCTGTCTGCACACCAAACTACTTGTTACTGAACAAAATACAACATTCTCCTTTCCAGAGGCAGGGATTTGATTGGCTCATTACCAGCAGAGAATGAGTGAGCCAGTGCTGGGTGACCTAATGAGCCAGTGGGCTGCAAAGTAGGATGCACTATCTTTGCTGGAAGGGCAGGAGGTCCAGAGGCTGGGGCCTGTGTCGGTCACAGCACATCTTCATTTAGTGGTTGGAATGTTCTAGTCTCAACTCTGATAGCCTCATGGAGATCTTTTTCTGGTTGTACTTTCACCCAGACAGTTAAGGAGTCCTCGGTTTTTGTTACACCTTGTCAGCTCAAGTTCATTTTTCAGATAGGTTTGTATGTTTTTTAAGGTAAAGATGCAGTGATACTTCCTTGTCCTGTGAATTGGTATTTTAGGATCTATACACTGCAGAGCATCTTTATTATATTACTAGTTCTTTCTGTAGACGGCAAATGCAATTTTCCTCTTGTCCTAGAGAGGTGACCCATTTCCTGTGACTTGTTCTAATAATACAGAATGATTTGAATTCTTGCTCATAGTTTGTCCTTAAAAGAATGCTAGGATACTTAAGTATTTAACTCTTTCTGCTCTCAAGTCTTGTGAGGTGTTTTTGAAAATTGATAAACCATGTGATGATTTAAAAACCATTTGAGACTGGCTTTGTGAAGGTTTATTTGGCTTAGTAATTAAACCATGTGTGATTTTATACTCTGGGTTAGTTATGTAGCTTTTCCAAAACCTGTGACTTTGGGGCTGTGCAGTATTCTTGTTCTACCTCTTGGACTTTTCTTCCCTCACAGGACTAATCTTAAGTATTTTCAGTTTAGTTTGCTTTTTCTTCTAGATACTATATAGAATGAAGACTGGATCTTTATAGGCTATGTGAACTTTGAAACCTTTTCTGGCATTTCAGCCGCTTTCTGCCCATAGCTATCCTTGGGTAGCAGTTTTGAGTCCCCGTCCTTTCAAGGGTGATGAGCTGTGCAGGGAGCCTTGCTGGGGCTGGTGGGCTTTTCCGGCTGCCCAGGATCTTCTTTCTTGGCCCCTTGTAATTACTGAGTGCCTGCAGGCTGCTCTGCCAGTTCCTGGGAGGACACATGAGCGAGGAGGGCCAGGAGGAGGTCTTAGCAAGTCTGTCCTGAGCTCCCTGCTGCTGTCTGGCCTGCTGCTGATAGTTTCACTGTCTTCACAGGGAACGGTATCAAAAACCTCGTGTCATATCAGCGTGAGTCTCTTGCTTCCTGCAGGAAGGGCGATATCCTGGGAGGCACAGAGGTGGAGCCCGGCCGTCGCAGCCCTGCTCAGTCTTTCTTTTCACACTCACGTCTAGCTTCTCTTCTCTTACTACATGTATTTTTTTTTTTTTTTTT
>PVIR01021410.1:0-29295 GCA_004026965.1 Petromus typicus
ACAGGGTCTCGCTTTGTGGTTTAGGCTGGCCCTGAGCTCAGCCTCCAACTCACATCACAATCCTCCTGCCTCTGCCTCCCGAGTGCTGGGATTACAGGCGTGAGCCACCACGCCCGGCACTGTGGTCTGTGGTACTGGTTGCTGCTGGGTGTGGAGACCCACACCCAGTATTGTTATGTGGTTACCGGGGAATCGAACCTGGGCCCTTGTGCTTGCAAGACAGGTGCCGGAACCACAGAGCTAACTCCCCGGCCCCCTTTAATTCTACTCTTAAAGGTAGCAAAATTGGTACATTTAATAGATGCCTATTATATGTCAGTACTTGATTTGTCTTTGTTCTGTAACCAAAGATATCTTTTCTCTTGTTAAGGGTGATACAGAGACAGGTCTCATTGGTTTTCACAACATGTTAGTATCCAGGTTGCCTTTGACACTATTATTGTTAACATTATTACTACTGCTAGGGTGGCATAGTTGTTGACATTAATTAGTTTTTACTGCATGACAGTATCTGATTTAACCTTGTGTCATCAATAATACTGTAGTTCATTTCAGGAGAACTGAGTGGTAGGACAATTACTGCACAACTTATTCTCCAATTAGTGGAGGTGATCGGATCTTGGGACAGAGAAAATGGCCTACAGAGTGCCAAATCTAGAGTACATCACTGCTGACAGATGCTAACAAAAGGCAGACACCAACAAAAGAGATCTCCATGCTAGCAATGAAGTCTTTAACACTACAGCAGACTTACAACCCTCCTTTAAGGGGAGGGAGAAATGGGGTAAAATAAAATTTATTAAATTAAAATAAAAACAAAACCTCACAACTCCCCCAAAGCTTATCCATGGGGCATCTATAAGGAGAAAATCAAAAGCCAAACAGCTGAATTATGTGCAATGACAAAAGATAAAACCAGATCAGTAAGATTCTTGGTGAGTTCAAAGAGGATTTAAGTAAACAGAGGATGGACTTAATAAAATTGATTAGGGAGCATACATAACACATTAACAAAAAGCTCAGTGAGCAAAAACAAACAAACACACGAATAATCAGTTTAGCAAAGAATTAAGAGTTCAAGAAAAGGAACCAAACAGAAATCCAGGAGAGAAAACGTTCTACTGAAAGTATAAATAGCAGAAGTGGTCAATGTGAAAAAAACTATCAGAACTAGAACATAGGGCTGATGTACATAAATATGGATCCAACAGCTGCAATGCAATGCAATGCAATGCAATGCAAAGACGACGAATTTAATGGGAACTAGTGAAAATCAGAAGACAGTACAAATGGTACAAAAAACTTGTTTACAGAAGCAATAATAAAAAACTTCTCAAATACAGGGTAAAAATTCAACCCACAGAATAGCAAGGCTTATAGAGAATACCAAGTAGTAGTCATAATCAGAAATGAACTTTTCTAAGACACATTAACCAAGCAAGGAAAGATTCTTAAAAAGGTGTTAAGAGAAAATAAGATATCACTTATACAGGTAAACCTGTTAGAATTATAGCAGCCTTCTCAACACAAGCTTTATAGGCAAGAAGTGGTAGGAGTTAAGTGCTAAAAGAAAACAACATCCAACCGTCACTAATATACATTGCAACATTGTCAAAACTGATATAAATAACTGGGGATTTAGCTCAGCGGTTCCAACGCCTGCCTTCAAGCACAAGGTCCCCAGTTCAATCCCCGGGAACCACATACAACAATGCTGGGTATGGTGATTCGTGCCCACCAGCAATCAGTACAATATATCACAGTGCCAGGCATGGTGGCTCACGCCTGTAATCCCAGCACTCGGGAGGCAGAGACAGAGGCAGGAGGATTGTCAGTTCCAGGCTTGCCTGGCCTACATGGTGAGCTCAGGGCTAGCCTGAACTACAAAGTGAGATCCTCTCTCAACAAAAATAAAACAAAAATTTGATATACAAATAAGGTTTTTAAGTGACAAAAAGTACTTTGAGAAATTCATGGTCATCAGACCAAAACTCCAAATTCTAGAAGGAGACAATGAAGCCAATAATGCCAAAAAGTCTAATGAAATGAATGTACCAGGTAAGGTGATCAGTTAAGCAGAGGGCCAGGAAGTGTCAGCAACAGAAAATTACACAAACACAAGAATAAGTTAATACTTTGCTGTAAAAGCTCTCAATGTAAATGACCAATTAAAAGACAGATTGGCAGACTGGATCAAAAACAAAGCCCACTGGTATGCTGTATGCAAGAAACATTTAATTCAAAGAGAAATTAACAGATTCAATATCAAAGAATGAAAAACAATATTCCATGCAACCCTGAAAACAAGCAGGAGTGGCTATCCTATTTTCAGACAAAGTACACTACAAGCCAAAAGTGATCAGAAGAGGTAAAGACCACTACATATTGGTTAATTTGATAGGAAGAGATAAAAATTATAAACATATTCACTGAACACCACTGCATTCAACTTCATAAAACAGTACTGAATATAAAAAGAACAGATAAACATCAACACAAGTAGACTGGGCAGCTCAGTATTCCACTTTCACAAATAGATCAACTGAATAGATTGACTGAAAAAAATCAATGTCAAAATTTCAAAGTTGAACCACACTTTGGAACAAATAAGACTCAATAGGTGCTGGGGTTTTAGCTTAAGTGGTACTGTGCTTACCTGGAAAGCACAAGGGCCCAAGTTTGATCCCCAGTACCACCACCAAAAAAAAAAGACTCAATAGGTATCTATAGTGTTCTATCCAGTTATCAGCAATGAAATTTCTCCAAAACAGACCACATACTGGCCCATAGAGCATTTTTAAATAATATGAAAGAATCAAAATTATCACATGCACATTATCATAGTGCAATGAAACTATAAATCAACTGCAAAAGATATGACAGAATTTATGCAAACACAAGGATTCAATAATATGCTCTTGAATAACTAATATATTGGTCACTGAAAAAAAAAAAATCAAGGAAGAAATTAGATCCTAGAAACAAATAATAATGCCAGCATAATACAACAGAATCTTTTGGGGGAACAAAAGCATTCCTAAGAGGAAAGTTTACAGCTGTGAATGTCCAAACCAGAAAAGAAGAGTGGGTTCAAATGACCTAATTAAACAAAAGGCCAATTCAAGTTAGAGCTAGTATATAGAAATTATAAAAATCAGAGCAGAAAAATAAAATTGTGTCTAAAATAATATAAAGAATCAATGAAATCAGAGCTAGTCTCTAAAAGAATAAATATAATCCCTAAGCTGATGTTACAAAAAAAAGGGGAGATAATCCATATCAATGCAATTAGAAGCGAAAAAGTGAAATCATAATGGACATTGATGAAATTCAGAAGATTATTAGTAACCACTTTGAAAATTTTTTTTTTTTTTTTTTTTTAGGTTTTTTGAGACAGGGTCTCACTTTTGTGGTTCAGGCTGGCCCTGAGCTCAGCCTCAAACTCATATCATAGCAATCCTCCTGCTTCTGCCTCCTGAGTGCTGGGATTACAGGCATGAGCCACCACGCCCGGCACTGTGGTATGTGGTACTGACTGCTGCTGGGCGTGAGTCTCCACACCCAGTATAGGTATGTGGTTACCGGGGAATCGAACCCGGGTTCTAGAGCTTGCAAGACAGGCGCCGGAACCACTGAGCTAACTCCCCGGCCCCCGCACTTTGAAAATTTATACTCAAAAAATTGGAAAATCTAAGAGAAATTGATGAATTAGTTACATTCCTCAAGCTCTTTAATGAAACTGAAAAGGAGGTAGTACTGCCAAACTCATTGCTCAAAGGAAGCATTACTTTGACTCCAAAATCTGACAAGGACTCAAGAGAAAAAGAAAATTATAGGACAAGCAATGTGGTGCATGCCTATAATTCCAGCACTCAGGAGGCTGAGGCAGGAAGATTGCTGCAAATTTGAGGCTGTCCTGGACTACATACTGAATTCAAAGCTAGCCAGAACGATTTAGTGAGATCTTGTTTCAAAATATCAAAATAAATAGGCCAATCTCTTTAATGAACTTAGATTCAAAGATCCTTAACAAGACATTGGTAAGAATGCAACAAATCATTAGATAGATCATATATCATGACAAAGAAGGCTTCATCTAAGGGATGCAAGAATGATTCAACATACGGAAATGAATAAATCTGATATATTACATAAACAGAAATCAGAAGACCATTTCAATAGATGCAGAAAAAGCCTTGAAAATCTAACACCTGTTAATGCTAAAGGCCTAATAGGTACAAAAGGACCATATCTCAATCTGATAAGCCATTTGTGACAAACCAATGGCCAACACTATATTAATGTTGAAGGCTGCAGCTGAAAGCTTTCCCTCCAAAATCAGAAACAAGACAAGGATGTCCACTATCTGCACTTCCAATTCAACATAGCACCTGAAATTCTTAGCCAGAGCAATCAGGCAAGAGAAAGAAATAAAGGGAATGTACATATAGGAAAGGAAGAAGTGATCAGTACTTCCAGATGACATGATCCTTTACATGAAGACTCAATATTCCACCAGAAGACTCCAAGAATTAATAATCAAATTCAGCAATGCAGGATATAATACCAACACAGAAAAAATAATATTGCAGCATTCTTGTACAGTAATAATTAATCCACCAAAAAAGAAATTAGGACAACTTCATTTATGATAGATACAAGAAAAATACAACTTTGGAATTAACCTAACAAAGGAAGTGAAGCACTTCGTTAATGAAAAATACTACAGTACTCTGAAAAAGATCAAAGAAGATAGCAAAAATGTAAAGATATTTTCTATTCCTGGACAAGCAGAAACAATACTGCCAAAATGGCCATATTTTAAAAACTAATACACAGATTTAATGTAATTCCAATCAATATAACAAAAGCATTCCTCACAGACCCAAATAAAACAGCACTCAGGAGGCTGAGGCAGGACTGCCATGAGTATGAAGCTGGCTTGGGGTACTTAGTGAGTTCAAGGTCAGCCTGAACTACAAAGTGAAACCCTGTCTCAAAAAAAAAAAGAACAAGATAAAACAATCCTAAAATGTATACGGAACCAGAAGAGACGGAAAACAACAAATGGAATCCTGGGCAACAAGAGCAAAGCTCTTGAAATCCCAGATTTCAGGCTATATCACTACGCTACAGTGACAAATACAACATGGTACTTGCAAACAATTACGTAGATCAGCAGAACACAACAGAGATGTACAAACATTCCCAGGCAATTCAGCCACCTGACCTTGGCAATAAGACAAGAAATATACACTGGAGGAAATATTGCTTCTTCAATTAAGTGATATTATGAAAATCTGTTATCCACTTGCACAAGACTGCATCTAGACCTACATCTCTCATTGTGTACTAAGCTAAAATCAAATAGATCACAGATCTAAATATTACAGAGGAAACACAACCTGCAGGAAGAAAAATAAGGTAAAATTCTTCAATACACAGCGGTAAGCAAGAACTTTCTGAACAGAACCCCAAATGCCCCCCAAAATAACATCAACAAATGGAATTATATTGAGTTTAAAAGCTTTTACAGCCAAGTAAACAACCAAAAGAGTGAAGAGACAACCTACAGAATGGCAAAAAAATGCCAGCTATTCCCCAAAAGACTAATATCTAGAATGTATACTCAAAAATATAGACCTCACCAAAGTAAAACAGCCAATCAAAAATTGGGCAACTAAAATGAACAGAAACTTCTCAAAAGTATATGACCAAAAAATGTTACCATCTCTGGCTATTAGAGAAATGCAAATTAAAACATTAAATTTCCACCTTACTCCAAAAAAAATGGCTGTCATCAAGAAATCAAGTAATAACAAATGCTGGAGAGGGTATTGGGGAGAATATAAAGCCTTTGTTTTCCATTGTTGATGGGAATATAAACTAGTACAACCGTTATGGAAACCAGTATAGAGACTCCTCAAAATTCTAAAACTAGAAATTGCATTGACCCAGCTAGTTAACTTCCCGTAAGAGTTAAAAGACATCTTGTTACAATGATACAACGTAAATCCATACTTATAGTAACACAACATATAACAGCTAAATTCTGGAAGAGGCCCATATGTTCAATGACATTTAAATGTGGCATTTTACACAATGAAGTACTACTGTGTCATAAAGAAAATAAAATTGAGTCATCAGTAGGAAAGTGGATATACCTTGAAATCATAATGTTAAGTGAAACAAACCAGACATACAAACTTCAGTATTACATTTTTCTCTTTTATGAGAAACCTGAAGCATGAAATAAAGAGCAAAATAAAAGACAGATGACAGGAAATGAGATATATATTTTTAAGACCAGGAGGGGAAGAAACAGAGAGGAGATGAATGTAAAAAGAATTATGATGTGTAATGTTCATGTACCAACTTATCATCATCACTGTAATCATTACGTGTACTAATAAAATTTTTTTAAAAATTATTTAATAAAGTATAAAGAGCAGAAACAGCTAACAGTGAGTATAGAAATAAGCAATTACTTTACCTGTCTACACATGTAGTATTCATTGTGTCCAAACGCATATATAACATTTCAGTTGCCTGTGCAAGCTGTGAATTTGAAGATAAGGAAAACTATTCTCCGCTCTTCTTCAAAATTAAGTTGTAACAGCAAAACAAAATGATATAAAACATTTTCTCTAAGTCAGTATAACAAATAATAACTTGTGTTTCTTCTTATAATGATTTTTTTTAAAGCTTTAAAAGACTGAGGCCGGAATTTACGTCAGTGGCGCCATGCCTGGTCCTGAGTTCTCCAGTACAGACAGTAAAAAAAGCTTTAAAGGATCAATAATGTACAATAAATCTGACATGCATATGCTGATGAAAAAAGTCATGCATAGTTTCATCAACTCCAAAATTTTCCTCTGCTCCTATGTAAACCATTCCCTTTTCTCTCCCTTCTCACTTCCCTCTCCAAGCCTTTGCTAGCTGGCTGTCATTGTTATGTATTCTGGAATTTTACGTAAATGATATATTCTATTTGTCTGGCATCTCATTTGCCATAAATTACTCTTCAATTCCTTCATATTGTTCCCTGCACTAAAAAACCTGTTTCTTTTTTTAGTTCTTGAGACAGGGTCTCACTTTGTAGTTCAGGCTGGCCCCGAGCTCAGCCTCAAACTCACATCACAGCAATCCTCCTGCCTCTGCTTCCCAAGTGCTGGGATTACAGAAGTGAGCCACCACCCGGCACTGCGTATGTAATACTGATTGCTGGTAGGCATGAGTCTCCATGCCCAGTATTGTATGTGGTTATCAGGGATTGAACCCAGGACCTTGCTCTTCCAAGATAGGTGCCGGAACCACTGAGCTATATCCCTGACCCCAAAACTTGTTTCTTTTTATTGCTAAGTAATACTCCGTTCCAAAGATACAATAAAATGTGTTTATCTATTCATCTGTTTCTATTGGACTATTGCAAATAAAGGTTTTATGAACACTAATGTCAAGTCTTTCCTTCTGAAAACTCAAATCATATTTCAAGAATGAAAATGAAATAAAAACATTTTTGAAAATGCAGAGACCATGGAGCAGTGAACCTTCTCTAATGGAAATACTGTAGATGGAAAATTAAGGATATACAAAAAAAGGAATGGTGATCTTTGAAAGTGGCAGATATGTGGAAACATCTAAATGAACAGTATGGCATAAAACAATTTTTTCTGTAAGTTCTAAGAAATAACATACGATTAAACTTACTTAGCATTACAATGCTAGCATCTAACCAGGAGGAAAGAAATCAAAGGTCATAAGTTAAGACCAATGCACATTTATGTTAAAAAGTATATATACTTGTATAGCAATATTGGTGCATACTTGTAGAATAGCAGAGGGAAAAAAAATCAAACAAATACAAAAAGTCTTCAAATAACACAAAAGACATAGCATCAAAAAATTACCAGGTATGGCAACTCACACCTGTAATCCCAGCACTCGGGAGCTAGAGGTAGGAGGATTGTTGAGTTCGAGGCTAGCCTGGGCTACATAGTGAGTTCAGGACCAGCCTGAATGACAAAGTGAAACCCTGTCTCAAAAAACTAAAAACAACAACAACAACAACAACAACAACAAAAAACCCACCCCACCCCCTAAAAATCATGTATATATGTATGTCATGGGCCAGGATTTAGTTCAAGTGGTACCACATCTGGGAAGCAGAAGAAACATCTAGTCTGACACTCTTTGCTTTTTAACTGGACCCTATTTCATGGCATATATATATTTTACAAAGCAAGAGAATGATTTTCATACATCAGAATAGTGTGGAGTTGAAAATAGAGGGATCTTGCTGGGGATGAGGACTAAGGGAGTTTTAAAGATGTAGCATGTGTTAAATTTACAGTGGATGTTTCAGTCTGTCTTATTAAGTGATAACAATTTACTGTCACAAAAAATCAAATTGTTAAAAGTTAGTTCACATATTTAGTAATCTTTTGATTTCAGGCCAGGGTATAAGTGTAAAATCAAAGCAAAGGATACCACTTGAGGTAGAGAGCCAGGCTGAAGTTTGCACAATTCAATGAGAAGTGTTGTGTACATCACATCAATGTGAGGGGGTGCTGGAAGTTGAAACAGCTCTGCAAAGATCACCTGCAAAAGAACCATGAATCAGAACTCAACTCAACCATTATCACTGCATATCAGCTACTAGAAAGACCTTAACATTATAAACCTAAACTCTAGCCCCACAGCATTTGTAACGAAAAAAGAATTACAGTACTTTTCATAACTGAATACCTAATGAATTTTTTCTCTCTATTCAATCAAATAAAATCATATAAGATTAACACTTTTTGGATCCATACTCCCAACAAGTATGTAATAATTCCAATTCTGGAACTATCATATTGACTCAGCAATGCAGTTTACTGAGGAACCCAACAAGTGAGTTTAATTCCTACAACTATTAATAACCTTTAGCAGTCTCTGAGAATGAGAGAGACATCATTTTAACAGTCTAAGATATCTTTGCTATGTATCTTGCTCAGGAAGTTCTGCTTTCACCCTACCTTATAACTGGTATATCAGCAACCTAGAATTCTAAAGCCCTCTGCATTCTTTCTTTTTACATTCCTATTCTTCAGTATGATGAAATTCTATACATTTTGCAGATTTAATAATATAGTTTATTTTGGCATTTCAACTGATGCATTAAGCCAAATCTGCAGTATGAGCATATTCTTATGTTTTGAAAAGACAGGACAGATGTAGTACTTTTTAAAAAGTATTTTTTAAAATCATGAAAGTGCTATATGAATAAAATGTGCACCTTACATAATACACACTATGCTCTTTCATGAATCCTTTAACATAAATAATGCAGTTAACAGCTTGACTCCTGCTAAAAGGAAACATTTTATTGTGATATAATTTCTTCAATTTATCAAAGTAATGCCCTTTGATACTGCATCATCTTCTTGTACCAATATGGGGTCAAAAGCATTTCTATTCTTCTTAAACTCCTGGGCTCTTGATTTCTACAAATATATAAGGATTTACTACTACCTCATGTTATAGGAGTAATATACTGGTGAAGTACATGTTATTAAGAGGTCACACAAACATAGGTAAAGATATGTAATCTCCTAAATTAACACAGTGTTTTAAAGTGCTTCAGTCACTTATGAATGTTAAGTGGACAATGTATAGACAGGGCTAGCAGTAACTTATATTATCCATGATAACTACCTGTGAATGAAGGCATACTATATAAATAATTTAGAGGCAACACAAAATTCCATTTGGTTACTGGTCTGAACCTCTTGTTTTCTCTTTACTAATATGACTAATAAGAATACCAAAAGTGACAGCATTTTCTTTGTTCTTCTAATAATTTTCAGTGCCTGACAGACAGCAAGAAAAAAATAAGCCAAGAGTATATTACATTTTAAAGTAACAAAAATTGTGAAATCCAGAAACATGGCACATGGAATGCATACCTCGACTATGTGGTAGTTCAAAGGGATCTTGTTCTTTCCTGGATAGCTCACTAGCTGTGCAGCACTATAAAAGCATAATTTAAGTTTAATAAGCAAACAAAGATACATAAGAAATCAAATAATCAGTCTCAAACATAATGTGTTTAAGATATAAGGGAAAGAAACTTCTGAAATATCCTAAAGTTTGGTTACTTAACTCTGGCATAAATTATATCGTCTACTACAATAAAAATACATTTAAGTAGTAACACTAAAGAAGCATATTCAGATCTATTAATTTAACAAGTTATAAAAGGACGGTGCACTCCTAAAATACTATATTCTCCTACTTTAAAATTGAACTCAGGGCCAGGGATTAGCTCAGTGGTTCCAGTGTCTACTTTGCAAGTGCAAGGTCCTAAGTGCAATACCAGGTAACCACATACAACAATGCCAGGTGTGGTGACACATGTCCACCAGCAATTAGTGCCATGTACCACAATGCCGGGCATGGTGGCTCATGCCTGTAATCCCAGCACTTGGGAAGCAGAGGTAGGAGGATTGCTGTGAGTTCAAGGCTTGTCTGCGTTACACAGAGAGCTCAGGGCCGGCCTGAACTACAAAGCCGGACCCTGTCTCCAGAAAACACAAAACAAAATGAATCAAAACAAAACAAAAAAATGAACCCAAAACTTCCCAAGATGTAAGGAAGTTCATTAAAAATTAACTTGCAGGGCCAGAGATTTAGCCCAGTGGTTCCGGTGCCTGCCTTACAAGCACAAGGGCCTGGGATGGATCCCCGGTAACCACATATGACAATGCTGGGCGTGGTGACTCACGCCTACCAGCAATCAGTACCACATACCCCAGTGCTGGGCATGGTGGCTCACTTGTAATCCCAGCTCTTGGGAGGCAGAAGCAGGAGGACTGCTGTGAGTTTAAGGCTTGCCTGAGCTACACAGTGAGTTCAGGAGCAGCCTGAACTACAAAGGGAGATCCTATTTCAAAAAAAAAAAATTAACTTTCAAAGTTTGGGATATCTAAACTCTGAAAGCAGATCAAAATCATTAGTATTCATTTATGTCCATAGTATCCAAACCAAAAATAACTCGCCATTCAAATCTTCCATAGCATATGGCAAACATCCATAAATCACCTGATTATTACATGCAAAAGTACCCCAAAAGCACTGCTTGAGGGTGAAGAGCTTTGAGAAAGTAAGTCATGTATTTTCAAGTATTAGCAAACGAGGAGTCAAGGTGGACAGAACAACTGTTGCACTCTTCCACATTTGCTCAAACCAAATCATCAAATCGCTTTCTTTCCTCCACAAGCACCATGCGAGGCAACTTACCATGTCTTCCTTTCTTTCCAGTGTGATTTAATGATGCAGTGGAGGTTCTCCTCTATCACAAACCTTTCCACTGAGTGACTCCCTGGCATCACAGGACCCTGGAAAGAACCCAGATGTACATGCACAGACCTAGGAAGCAGGTCATTTACTTAAAAAGAATCAGAGCATCTACTATGTTTCAACTACTATACTGTGTGGCAAGGGTAAAAATTCAAAGCTCTGTATTTCAGGAAATTTCATTGCTACATTCATATATGTACAATATAATCAATCAGTCATAGTATTTCTTTTTTTTTTTTTTAAGGTTTTTTGAGACAGGGTCTCGCTTTGTGGTTCAGGCTGGCCCTGAGCTCAGCCTCCAACTCACATCACAGCAATCCTTCTGCTTCTGCCTCCCAAGTGCTGGGATTACAGGCGTGAGCCACCACGCCCGGCACTGGTATGTGGTAATGGTTGCTGCTGGGGTCAGTCTCCACGTCCAGTATGGTATGTGGTTACCGAGAATCGAACCCAAGTCCTTGCGTTTGGAAGACGGGCGCCGGAACCACTAAGCTAAATCCCCGGCCCAGTCACAGTATTTCTTGATGGCAGCTGTTAACATACTATCAATACCTACTTTACACACCTACCTGTGCCTACTTTCAGAGCTAAAATTATTAAGCATTCATCATATGACAGATACTATTCTATGTATTTTATATGTGTTAATAATTTAATCTTCCTCACAACAATATGAGATACTATTAGGCCTTTAGGGAATCTGAAGTACACAGAGGTAAATAATCAAAGATCATACAGACAGTATTTTGCTAAGCCAGGATTAAAAACACAATCCAATCTGGCTCTCACATCCATTCTTCTTGATCTGTACATTATGCTATCCCTCTACTTATATATGCTAAGTAAAATTTATTGCACATTGATGTGACATCATTTACTGATGTTAAAAAGTAAACCTTCACTGCCATCAATTTGCTTAGACAAACAAAACTGCAAATTAAAAGGCATCTCAAACCTAAGTAAAAAAAAAAAAAAAATTAAATTACAAGTACAATGCAACATAGGCTCTTTCCAGGAACTTTTCGTTGATCACATACCTCAGGATCATCTGTATAATCAAACATTCTAAAGATAACCCTTGGCATCGGGTACACAGAATCTTCAGTGTGGGGAGGTGGTGTAAAAGGAGGCAGATTATGCTGCAGTGCTTCACAAAGGATGCTATCAAAGGCAAGGTAAGGTCTGAGGATGTGCCGTTCCTGCCAGCGGTCCTTTTTCAATTTCTGGATCTGAGCCCACAGGCAATCTAAATACTACAGACAGATTAGTTTTTAATCATTAATGTAACTAACATTTTGACTAGACAAAACCCACAAATCACTACCCTCAGAAATGTAAGATACACATTTAAGCTAACTTACTATTATACTTGGTACAAAACAATAGTTTTTGTACTGTCTGTTTTGGTTTTTTCTTTAATTTTCTGGCAGTACCAGGGATTGAACTTGGGCCCTTGTACTTCCATAGTAGGCACAGTGCCACTTCAGTAAATCCTCAGCCCATTCTTGGTTTTTTTGAGTCAGGATTTAACTATGTTGCCCAGGTTGGCCTTGAACTCATAATTCTCTTGAGCCAGTTTATTGAATAGCTGGCCCTCAGAATGTGCCACTGTGTCCAACTTTATTTTATAAATCTATTTGGAATTTTTAACCTCTATTCTTTTGGGTCTCGCTTTGTAGTTCAGGCTGGCCCTGAACTTATGATGAAACCCAGGCAAATCCAGAACACAGGCAAACCTAGAACTCACAGCAATCCTCCTGCCTCTCCCTCCTGAGTGCTGGGATTATAGACGTGAGCCACCATGCCCGGCTGGGTTGGTTATTTTTTAAAAATGCCAAGGTTGTAATAGCTGGAATCTCAGAGAACAAGGGAATTTTTTTTTTTTTTTTTACAGTATCAGGGATGGAACTTGGGCCCTGGTGCTTCCAAGGTAGGCATGGTACCACTTGAGCTAATTCTCCGGCTCTTGGGAATGTTTTAATTATATTCTATTTATTAAATACCCCCTGTATGCTTATGGCCAAGAAGAGTTGAATTCTTGACAAGTTATATGAAAATGTAGGTAAGGTGTGCAAATGAATGGTCCGAGTGTGTTATATAGATAAGAATCTACTCAAGATTTCTATCAGGAGGCACTAACATCAATTTACCTCTTCTTGTGGATGTGGTTTATCAGCAGTCCACACTTGTAACATGGGCACATGGGTCTTTTGGCGTCTTCTAAATATTAAGATGAAAATCTATAGTTAGGCATTTATAATTATGAAAAGATGTTTAGTAGTTTTCATAATTAATAAAATGCAAACTGAAACAATAAAATAACTTTTGCCTATCAGATAAGCAACTATCAACACTGTTTATAACATAACATGTATCATTTTTATGTAAATCTGCAGCTTCTTGTTAATAAGGGGGCTAATTGGTATAATCTCTTGGGAGGGCAGCAAATAAATCCATCAAAATGTAAACTGTTTAAAACCTTCAACCTTACAGTTATTTATAAGAATTCACATTCCCCCATAAATACATTTGCATATGTATGCCATATATATATGAATATTCACTAACATATTGTTTATAATAGCAAAAGACTAAGTGTCTGCCAACAGGAAATTGACCTATTGTCAGTTTCCTAAATATCCTACATGTCTACCAACAGGAAATTAGTTAAAAACAATCATGGCACATTAAAACAGAGAAATAGCAAACTAATTTACAAAAAGAATGAAGTAAAACTACATACTTGTATACAATATATTCAAATTACAATTAAAAAAGTGGGCAGTGGATATATTGGGCTAAAATTTATATAAAAAAGATAAGAGATATACATATATACATGTAAGATTCTGAGAATTCTTTCAACTTGTAACCAAGAAAACAAGTATTAATAGTATTCAAAAAAGGACTTAAAAAAGGCAGAAAATGATACAACAAAATCAATCCCCAAAATCCATAAGGGACATACAATCATCAAGCTGCTGGATAACTAAGTAGAAGTTTACTACAAGGCATGTTATTAACATTATAACCAACAAGATAAACCAAGCATTTACAATAGCTTGAAAAAAGCAGGGAATGGAAAGATATCAGATTATTTTAATCAAAATGTTATGTTTCTTAAGAAATGTGAACCAGATGGAATGTTAGAAGAACACTATTTCTAGGGGTTTGATTAGGATTAATATATATGAAATTAATATATGTGTTAGGGCAGTGGTTTCCCACTTGCAGAATATACAAGTATTATAGATGCTCAGAGCTCTTTCTAAATAATGTAATTTACTCGGTATAGGGTTGGGGTCTAAGCATTTGAATCATTCTTATCACATTTATATTTAAAGAACTATTAACTAAGGGAGTCTTACGCCTTTTACATATATATTAAAAAGCAGTTTCTTGCTCCTCTTAAGGTCTCAGTGACTTCTAATAGGAGAATGAGATTTCCCAGAGAATACCTTCGGAAACTCTAGTGCTTTTTTGAGAATGACGTTAAGGTGGTATTGCTAACAATAAAATCTAACATTTATTATATCAGTAAGATATCTTTTACCTAAATAATAAAGAGTAGTATGAGCTATGCCCTTACTTAAGATAGCTTTCGGTGTTGGCAAAAATGCGGTCCATCTCTGCATCTTTCTTTTCATACAACTCTTTTCCAACCCAGGGCAAAGATGACAAAAATGCATACACGTACCAATCCCGTCGTACCTGAAGAATTTTTAAAAAGTAAGTTTAAAATATGTGCTATTCAATTTTCAATCAAATTTTATTTATTCCTAAATGAAATCCTTTAGAAGCTATTAAATAGCTTAAATAAGACATTTGGTTCATTTACAGCATTTCTAGGTATATTATTAGTTCTACTCGTACTAGAAAGAATTATTTGATCTACAGATGTCAAGAGAACCCATCAGTATGCCAGCTGACTTAAATTTTAAATATTAACCATTTATAGTATGATAATAATCTATTATTTTTTGTTTATTACTATAGAGCTACCAGTGAAAAATTTTCGATAGAGAAACATTGGGCAAGATTAGGTGCTCTTACCTGAGGTACGTCTTCTTCCTGAGTTACACTTACAAAATTTTCAAACATTGCAACCATTGATGGGGCAGCAATCACATGACAATTCACAAGATCAGATAAAAAACGAACCTGTTGAAGCAAACAATTTCTAGTATTGCATAGATGTCCTTCAAAATAATTATCAAATAAGCAATCTGGTGGTGGTCTAAACCATGGTTTGAAAACTACAGCACAGTGGCTGACTCTATCCTACTGTTTTGTTATGACCTATGAACCAAAAATGGGTTTAAGCATTTTAATGCTTGAGAAATTTTTTTTACTCATACAATTATAGGAAATTCAAACTTCAGAGCCTATCGGTAAAACTTTATGGAAATAAACATGTCCATTTGGTTATTTACTGACCGTGGTGGCTTTTGTGTTATAATGGGGGCTGAACTGGACAGAGATCCTTTGATGAACAGGAACCTATGAATTCATAGGTTTTCATGTTATCTTACATTTAGAACTCAGATTGTAAAATAGTCTGGTTACTTCAGTCTAAAATTCTGCTTGTTTTAGCAGTGAATAATTATTGAACTGAAATTGTGAGACAGGTATTTATTGTCATGTGCCCCTGCTAAGCACCATTAAAGGCCTTTAATATAGACTCACAGTCTTCTGGAAAAAAACACAATCTCAAGACAAATGCATTACCCTATACTAAGAGGTAAATCAAAAAGTACACTAGGAACAATGACAAAGGAAAGAAGAAAAAGCATCACAAAAGAGGTAACAACTGTTGTGTTGTAGAAGAGGAGCAAAGTACTTCTCAAGTGGTGAGCAAGGAGGGCATTCTAGGCAGAGAGGTTTAAAAACAGGGTGTAGTTAGGGATCTACAAATAACTGTAATAAAGTTGGACAGCATACGGAAGGCAAGGACAGAAAAACAGGGCAATCATGAAGGGCAGGCTGAAAGCTCAGGCTGTGATTCTATAGCCTAATGGATGCCCCAAGTTTTCTGATTGTGTATTCATTAAAAAAGAATTTGATCACACACATATCTCTAACATATGTGCATTTATTTATGATGCACAGTCATTACTAACTTATATATTATTAGTAAGGCTTAATTTCATTTTCATTCAAGATAAATAAAAGTTCTAATATTTACTTCCTATAATTAAATGTGTCATTTTTGTGTACAGTGTTTTAAATACTACCCAACTCTAGAAACCAAGAAGGAACTAAGGTTTTTTAACCAATAACAAATATGAACAGGGCCTGGTCACAGGTGAGTTTGATACATTATATAGAAGAAAAAAATGAAAGGCAGAGATTAGAAATATAAAACCATAGGTTAATAAGTTATTAAGAACATGAGGAAGACGTCATGAACTATACCAGATGTCCTAGAGTTAAAGAAGGGACAGATTTCAGAGAAATTTAAGAGGTATAACAGGACTTAATAAGAAACACTAGTGGTATAAGGAGCAAAGGGAAGAAAAATATTAATGCTCTAATTTCCAGATGGGTTGCCCAGTTTAAAGGACAGGATGAGTAAGCTGGAATGAGGAAAGAATGAAAAGAGGCATAAATAACACATCAAATTAGGGACTTCCACGTAAGGTATGTTAGGGGTGTGCAGCTAGAATTTGGAATACAGGTCTGTTACTCTGGAAAAAGATTAATTAATGTTGAAGATACAATTATAGATTTGGCAGGCATCATCAAAATAAAGTTGGACTGTGAAGCTATGAGAATGAATGAGGATGTTCAGATGAAAGTGTTTAAAGGAAAGTGAGTACAGAATCTTTAGAAACACAAACATCTGAAGGACAAGACTCAGTAAAAAGAGAGAGAAGATCAGGAGGTAGGACCAATAAAAGGTATCAAAAAAATGATCTGCAGAACCCAAAGGACAAAAAAGTAATATAAAGAATCACATGGTACAGGGATATGGACTAGGATTCAGAATAAAACAAACCACTGGACTGGGTAATAATAACTCACCAAATATACAGCTTCATAATAATTGTTTGCCTTCAATGATTCCTTAAGTTGACGAATCATGGCTTCTACAAATTCTCCTCCAAAGTTGTAATTCCTGGCATTCAGAAGTCCAACTAATGTTGTATAAATTGTCAACTTCTCAGGTAATAGACGTGCACTGATTTGAGAACCCGTACAACCAACCAAAACAAAACAAAGCACCCCAAATGGCATTATATGAAGCTACTGAATTTTATATAAACATCTTATCATCCTATTAACTATGGAACAAGATTATTTTCAACTATAATTTTTTTTAAACTTCAGAGAAAATATGTGTATCACTGAGAAGTGATATAGATATAATTCTTACAAGTTTTCTGATTCAACTTAGCTAATCAAAGAAGAAAGTAAAGGTTTAATTGTGAAGGGATTACACTGAAATATAAGTAATGTTAGATAGTTTTCCTTCAAATATGAACAGCAGCTCCATAAAAATGGTTTAATTAATGAAGCACCTCAGAAGTACTTAGGGAAATGTTTCTTTAGTACAGTTTCAGTAAAGGGGAAATAGCATTCCAAGTTCCTAAACTTAGCTAAACTCATGGCATTAGATTTCCACTTAAACACAAATCTAGTTTCTTAGAAAAGATAAAAGAATAAATCCAGCTTCAAATGAGTTGTCAGTTAGCTGTTGAGTTCTTAATATGGCACTCTGATTTAATTAGTTTGGCTACTTTTCAGTTACTTACTCCAAGTGTGTGAATTTCATTCAAATTATTTCAAAAGTAGAAAAAGGGATTATAATAAACCTCCTTTTAAAAGAAAGCAAATGTTGTTTCCTAATTAAGGCTGTCTTTAGAAAATACTTCAGAAAGAAAAGTAAGATTTCATGATAATTCAGTGAAGAAGGGCTTCTTCTTGTTTTCCTAAGGTATCTTGCAGGGAATGAGAGACAGTTTAGGTATTAAAAAAATCCAAAAAAACAACTCTCATACTGACACTTGTATTGATAGTCAACCATGCTTCCTGAAGCCCTCTCAAAAACAAAATTAAAAAAGAACACTGCTAAATAATACCACCCAGCCTTATACAAACATATATAGATTCCAACAGAGTTTAAGTATAAATGTTGCTTGATTTTATAATAAATACTTTTTTTCAAAATAGAAAGTATCTTATGAATCACTAGAGCAAAATGATTTTTCTTACATTTCTTAGTCAAGGATTTACTTCCTAAATATTAACTATATTCCTTCCAAAACTTGAAAGCAAATTAACAGCATTTTGTAAGAGGTAAGAATCAAACCTGATAGTTTTACTTTGTATGTACATTTTTAAATTTCAAAAATTAACTGCAAGCATTAGAAAACTTATTTCAAAATAACTGAAATGATAATAGAACTTAGAGGAAGATCATTAATAGCTTCAAAAACATTTTCAGTCTTCCATTAAGGGCTATTCCCTGAGTTGCCACATCTCAAATTTGTTCGGTATTACTAATTAATATAAGCTACACTCTATACACGCTTAAAAAAGAAAAGAAGCTTTTACTTCTTCATTTAAAAAAGTCAACTCAGATGATTTTAATGTTGTGAGAAAACAAAACCTGAAATGCTCGATTTCAGTCCTACTCATCCATAAAGAAATTCACCAAAGGGCTACAAGTCATGTCATTTGCAGGACTTTTTTAACAGATGGAAAGAAAACCAATGATATATGAACATAAACACATTTTGAACATTTCCCCAAGCATTTAAGAGTAGATAATACATTATCACCTGGATTCATAAATCTTTTGCATACATACACTGTACAAAGAAGCCTTAAGATCTTGCTCTTGTAGTTAGGAAGATCAGCTTCCAAAACACCAGCCAAACCTTCCAGATTGCTCTCCAAAGAACACGCACTCTGTAGAGGACATCATATTAAAAATCTGTCAAATACTCTGCAATGAGTGAATTAAATAAACATTTATAAATAAAAATTAATAAAAATTTCAAAATGACTATTAAAAAGTTAAGGTTTCTTATATGCATACTTTGTAATACATTTAATATATATCAATTAAAATAGTTATGTCATTTACAAATTCATGAAGAATGAACGGAATTTTAAAAATAAGTGGTTTAAATAAAAAAGTACTAAGAGATGGGAAAACACCATGCAATTTATTCCACCTTTTACTGATTCTCTGTGTGATTCTGAAAATTACCTCAAATATTCAGATCTGGTTTAGGCCATTTATAAACTGATATCATGTGTGAATATTACTAATTAATACAAACTTTTTTTTGCATCCCAAGGATTTCAGAATGCATTCACTCTGCAAAACAGATGCATGATCATATTAGTTTGCCTAAAACTTAAACAGTATCCAGTTTTTAGCTACAGAAAATAAAAGCACAATTATAGCCCATAGTCCTCGATGGCACATACCTTTTCTCCTACTTTGCATATTAAAGATTCCAAATGATCTTCAGTTTCACTGGCATCAGAAGTCTTTCTCCTTTTGTGAGGCTGTCCACCTATTTTGTTAACGTGAAAAAAATCATAACTCAACATGACGAATCAGCTATCACAATTTCTATTTCACTTTTTAGGCGTTCATCTCTTTTCTATCAAGTTCTACTTTTTATACAAAGTAGCTCTGAACTGAACCTCCCTCCATCTCTGACTAGAAGAGATTAATGAATAGTTTCCACTCTCAGGGCCACTGTAAACAGTAACTTTAGGTGGTTTTATTCATGTTCAATTCTGTGGGGAGTGTATGCAATGCAGCAGCTCTGTCCATTTCTGTAGGCAAGCTGGAATGGTATAATAATCTATTAAACACTAGTAGTTAGAAACTCTTGCAATCCTGTTCCCATTCTGTTAACCTGAGTTGTTTACTGATCCTCAGGTGTTCGCTTCCAAACCTGTTAGTGCTAGCTGTATTTGTTAATTAAATGATGTAACTTATTATGTAAATTGATAGAATGAGGGCACAAAACCGAGTCAAAAATTGCAGGAAAAAAAACGCTGACAAAGAAAGAAAGCAGCAAGCAAGCAGGCAAGTAAGCTGTTGTGTAAAAAAAATAACTGGTAGGCAAAGATATTTATTCTTTATGATTTCCTGTTTTAACTGGCAATTTCAGACCCATTTAAAAAATAAACTGTTATTCAAAGAATTTTAAGATTTAAGCAAAAAATTCTGTCAAAACTACCACTGTGAAATCCTTTATCAATCATCTTTCCTGTTGACTGCTACAGAATTCAAGTTGAATGAGCTGTGCTACAAATCACTCTCAAGCACTGTACTGTTCAGATGCTCCCCCTGCTATTGATGGTTTCTTATCATTTTGTTAATAGACTTACCGTAGGTACTTTTGTGGAGTAACACAGGCTTAAAATTTAAAGTAATAGTGTTAAGTGCAGAACATGATATTGTTGCTAATCTCCTAGCATAAGTTTTGACTTTCAGAAATTAAGTTAGGAGAGCACATGGACAATGAAGCAATAGTCTTAATGAAAACCTGCAGTTGGATATAGGGTTATACAACAGGGAGGTGTGTATATATAACTCCAATTTTCACCAGACCTAAACAGATAGGAAATGAACTACTTTTGTTAAGATCATAATCATCTACCTGCCCCTGGAACACCTGGCTTTAAATACATGGTGCTTCTCATACACAGCAGCACACCTATTCTATGCTTGAGATGTTAATTCTATTGATCAAAATGATCTTTAGATACTTTCTTCACAAGAAAAAAATATATTTAACACATAAAATACATATCCTATTGTAAATGAAAAGCTTTAGAGACATTTTTGAGTCTAAGAAATGCATTCCATTTACATTAGACTACTATGCATACACATTATTTTCCATTTAGGACTTCCATTTTCCTAGTCTATAAATTGTTTTCTACATGAACTTCAAACTCTACTAGCCTCATCTCTATGAATGAATCTTGGGCAGTCTGCCCTCAGTACAGACAAATCTTAACATTGCCCTGTAAGATCTGATCTTCTTTTCTTCTGTCCAATCCTGTCTTCCCACAGTTTCTACCTCACTGATTCCACACACTGGTCTTGCTGTTCGATGAACATAACAAGAATGCTCTAGCTACCTTTCCCACTACCAAGGAAGGTCAGATAGGAGATCAAAATTTAGTAATACTGTGTCTAAATAAAAATTTTAAAAATTGCTGGGGATATAGTTGAGTGCAAAAATAACAAAATAATGCTCAGGCCTTAAGACCTCTGTATTCACAGTTACCTTTGTTTGGACTACTGCTTTCCCCACAGAACCATATGGCTTGCTGTTTTATGTACGGCAGATCTTTGATCAGAAGTCACTTTCAGCTCTGAGGCTTTCCCTGATCAACAACTCTCTCACAGGAGTTTCTATATCCTTTATCAGGGCTTTTCTCCATACTGCTTGAAGGGTGGGGGTCTCCACCTCTGTACTGCCAACTGCTACACTCCAAGTAGTTGGAAGACTGCTTGGCAAGTCCTAATTAGTTATCCTCTGTATATAAGAAGGACTGGTTTCCAGATACTATCCCCTTATCCTCAACAGATACTCAAATCTGTGGATACTCAGGTCCCTTATGTAAAAAGGCATAGTATTTGTAAATACCCTATGCATGTATATCTGTTATAGCTTGTATCTAGATATAACTACCTGGGCCAGGAACATCATGCACTCATCAGCCTCATGCACTCATAGGTGGGGCTTTTCAGAGGTAGCTGATTCTAGGGCATGTGATGCAGGAATTAAGTGGAATGATGGGGGATTAAATTAGTCCACTGATTGGTTAAGTATGTTTCTGGGTGTGGACAATGGGAAGGCCCATCCTGGGTATTTGTGGCACTGCCCAAAAGGCACATAAAGGCCCATAACCCCTAAGAAATACATAACCACCAAGAGTCAAGAAAGAGAGAAGCTTCTGCCTCACTGCTTGTTGCTGCTTCAGCTGGTGTTTGCTGTCTCCTACCTGGGTGCCATCAACTGATTCTCCTTTACCATGCCCTCTTCCATGCCACCCTGCCTTGAAGCCAGTAAACTATAAACTGAACCCTCTAAAAACTGTGAGCTGCAATAAACCTTTCTTCCTTTAACTGGGCTGAGTATTTTGTCTCAACAATGAGAAAAACAACTAAGATGATATCTAAAATAAGTACCTCCAGATTATTTAAAACACTGACCTAATATTTCATAAACACAATGTAAATATTATATAAACAATTGTTATACTATATTGTTTAGGTAACAATGAGAAGAAAAAACTGAGCTCAGTACTGCCACAATTTTCCTCCCAGACATTTTTCAAACACAGATGGTAGAATCTAGGAATATAGAATCTGTAGATACAGAGCCAACTTCGGAGACAAACACATGTAAAGTCAGAGCAGTCAGTGACTGTTAATGAGCTGTAATGATTCACAGGTCAGATATATCTATCTAAATCTTACAGCAATAATCCCTAGTCTACTTTAAAATAGGCTTCTAAAATATTTAAGCTTCCAATGTTGATTACTTTAAAAAATTTCATAAATGTTTAACTAAAAGGAAAACAACCAAAATATCTGATTCAAATCACGCTTTCGGGTTAACTCTAGCGGTTCATTACTTATTGTGGCAATTTACAAAAGCCAGATTTGGTATAATATCTAAAAGAAAATATAAACTGGCTCTCCACGGCTAAATAATTCACCATAATAAACTGTGCTTAATGAATAACTTATTTTACATTTGTCTTATATACTACAAAAGTAATACTAGTAAAATATAAAAATAATAAAATTATTCCTAACTTTTAGGAGGATGACAACCCTATGATCTTCATGAACACAGCCTCTGGCTTTCTCCAGTTTTCCAGCACTTTCTTATATGAGGGAAATATGCTCAAGGCTAATCTAACATAACATGTGTCTATTTATTAGCGACTTCTCAGATATTAATGAGACAAAACTCTTTCCCTGCAGCTTTGAAGGGGGTAAAGCAATGTATAACTAACTAGTACAGAAGTACAGTCCAGATGGCAATGCATCCGATATCACGGCTTTGTTCCTTTCCTTCAGAAGTCTTCAGAGAGCCCTTTTCAGATGCAGCTTTGAGGCTTCAAACAAAACACTGGAACTAGTGTGCCTCCATCTCTGATTTTAAGGGGCAGCAGCAGCACAGGCACAGACGCCCTGTCCTGTTCGGCAGTGCAGGCCCAAATCCAAGAGTCCTTAGAGACCAGGGTCTGTCTACGGGGTTCACTAGGCCTCCTTTCCCAAGACTGAAGGAGCCGGGGGCGTGGCGAGGGACTCACTTTCCAGACACCGACCCGCCACACCCGCATGGGGTCAGAGCTTTCCCTGCAAGGTACCCCAACGCTCCGTGGGGAAAAGGGCTTTCTGACCCTTCCCTGGAGACCTGAAGACCAAAGAAGCCTAGGAAGGGAGTCAGCGGCCAGGCCAAGTGTACTCACTGTCATTCTCGTCACTGTGCCGCCGCCGAGACATACTGCCCACTGGTGTGCTGCCAGGCCGAGTCACTGGACCCGGGACACCACAGAATCAGCCGAAACACCGGCCGGCACCCAATACTACCGAGGCGCGCGGAGCGTACGGCGCGCACGCGCACTCGTTCGCGAGGGCTCCCGGAAACGCGCGTGGAGACGGAGCAGAGCGGGCTGGGCGGGGAACGGCCAGCGTCTGCAGGATTCCTGGACTACGGGCGGCAGGTTTGCACGTAGCCACCCTTTAAGGCTTCCCCTGCTGCCGGCTGTTTCCTCTTCCCGCCTTCCGCTCTATGTGCTTCCGGGGCCACGCACAAGGCGCCGCCGCGGCAGCCAGCCTGACCCTGCCGACTGCAAACCGAGTCTGGAAACGAGAGGCACAGCAGCGACCCCTGTCGTCGCCTCAGCCTTATCCCTCACGGCGTTTTCCCGGCGGTCCTTGCGCTTATTCCCGCGAAGGCTTCCGGAGCGCCGTGACGTCATGAGCGTCCCTCTTACGCAAGCCCACCGGGCGGCTGTAAAATAGAGGGCGGGGGCTGCGACTTTTCTAAGCTGAGGCTGTTCGTCGAGGGCAGAACTGAAAAGGATCAGGCCTGGCGGGTACGTGCTCATTTTATTCCCACCTCCCGGTCTCTGCTGCCTCGGGGAGCTGGGCAAGGAGGTTGGGCCAGGCCGGCGCACGGGTCGGTACCTGGGCGGGAGGTGGCGCCGCGCAAGCCTGGAATGGACAGACAGACTCGCCGCGGGACAAACCCGCTGTACTTGACAGTCTTGCCCCTCACCTCCTAGTTATCCGATTAGAAAGGAAAACATGATTATTTTAAGTGTTAAAATCTGTTTCTAATGTTTATTGTGTAACTTCACGTGTACATAGATGTCCCTTTTTCTGTTGTCTTTGAGGGACACAAACTACCTCGCCTTATCTGACGTTTCACTCTCCTGGTTTAAACTGTTCCACCTCAGTCTTATATACGGCCCACCCTTCGGTTGCTTAATCTAAAAACCTAGGGGAGAATCATACATAGTCTCCTGCCCTTTCTTACATGACCATTTTCCCATAAACTCTAACAGCTGTATGTTTAAAGCAAATCCACAGTCAGATCTTGCTACTGCTTTCTATAAAACTCTCCATGGACGTTCCATTCCAAATTCTCAGTCATGGCCAATAGGGTTCTGACCTCATCCCTTTGTTTCAACCATTCTTTCTTTCTTGCTCCATTAAATCATTCTTGTTCCTGTTTTACGAATTTGTACTTATTTCCCTTTATTTGAAAGTCTCTCAATCTACACGGCTGACTTCTGCTCACTTTGGCTAAGGTTTCACCTCAACCATCTGGTCCTTCTTGAGATATTTCATTGACTAATCAATGACTTATTTTAGTCAACAAATATCATGCTGTATTATCATTTTGCACCTACTAAGTACCAGGTAGTGTTCTAGGTGCTAAGGATGCAGGGAAACAAAGGAAAACTCGTGCTGTCTTGGTGCTGATGTTCTGAATGACCTATTACAGAATAGGTTGGGCAGTCTGAGGTAGTCAGCAAAGGGAGGTAGTGTGGAAAATGAGATCAGAGAAGTAAGGGGAAGAAGAGGGTTTCAAAGACTTTAGATGTTATCTGATTAAGTTGAGAAACCTTTGGAAGATGATCTCACTTGTTTTTTAATAGTAGTCTTCCTGATTGCTATAGGGAAAAGGCGCTTAGGCTTTTATAGTAATTCAAACAAGAAATGCTGGGGGGTTAAAATTGGGTAATGATGAAGGTAATCCTAAAGCAAAGCTGATAGGACTTTCAGAAAAGCTAGACAATTTTGTGTGCAAATTAGAAGCCAAGAGTCCTCCCACAAGCTGGATGTGATGGCATACACCTGTGATAGCAGCGAGTGGGAGGTTGAGGCAAGAGAATTGCCAAGAGTTTCTGTGCTACATAGTGAATTCAGCTATATAGCAAGACCTTGTCTCAAAAACAAAATAACAAAAATAAACTAAAGAATCAGGCCTCAAGTTGAATATGGCACATGCTTATGATCTTAAGTATTCTCAGATATTGAGGCAGGAGGATAGGAAGTTTGCAATTTTGAGTCTCAGCCTAGACAGTTTAGCATCTTAGTAAGACCCTACCCCAAAATAAAAAAGGGCTGGGGACGTGATTCAGTAGGAGGCTCCCAGATTCAGTCCCTAGATCCATATTTCATTTTCAGTGGCATTCTTTCTGTGCACCTTCTTCTGGGACATGGGCCCTCTCTGCTTATTACCACTGTTTTTAGAACCTTAACTGTCCACCTCAGGCTGCTTCTTTCAGGATTGCTTTTAGGAAACAAATTTACCATTCACTGGTAACAGAGTGATGTAGTGTTCTGTGGGCAAGGATTTGGACAGGGCATAACAGACAGCTTGTCTCTGCTTTGAGCTCAGAGGCTGGGGCTGGTCTGAGTTTGGTGGTCAGTGTTGGCTGTCAGCTGCAAGTCTCGGTCGAGCTCTCTACTTGGTCCCCTGTACATGGTCTCTGTGTAAGCTGGAGTGATGGTAACTCAGCATAGGTGTTGGACTCAGAGTGAGTGTTAACTGATGAGCAGAGAGTCAGTGAAAGTACATCCTGTTCAGGTCCCAGCCTTAGAAGCTACACTGTGCTGCTTCCACCATATTTTATTATGGGAGCAGTCATGGGGCTATTTAAGCTTAGAGTGTAGAGAAATAGACAAGGAATGGCTATAACCATTTTTGGAAAATAAAATCTGCTGGAGATAATTTTTAGAGAAATCCAACTTTACTGTTAAATGTAAAATACAGCATTAAATTAGTTGTCGTGTTGCTAATGGTGTTCTTACTGAACCCTTCATTGTCCTGTAAGATAGGTACTGCTATCCTCCATTTACAGATTAGAGATTTACAACTGAGAAGATGTAAACAGCTTGCCTACCTTCACTACTTGCAGTCAAAAAAAGCATCCTTTTCTCAATGCTTCATGTGGCCTCTTAGTGTTTGTTGTATGTAACATTTACTTTACTGTGTAAAAGAAAGGAACTCTATTGATTGTATCCATTTTGACAAAATACAGCCTCTTGGTAGTGTTACTCTGCCTAGTTAAAATAGGCTGTTAGCCAGGCTTGATAGATACTTGTAATCCCAGCACTCAAGAGGCAGAGACAGGAGGATTGCTGTAAATTTGAGGTCAGCCTGGGCTACATAGTGAGTTTCAGGCCAACCTGAACCACATAGCAAGACCCCATTTCAAAAAAATAAAACGCTGGGGGGAGCTCTGAAATTTGAGAGGAAAGAGAATATAAGATACTGGCACAGGGCTTGATTGATTTTGGTTGCAAATAATTCTTTCTTTCTGGCTTCATTTACTCTAAATATTTCTGTAGCTTGCTGCCTAATACATGTTTGTACTCAGATGCCACTGTACCACCCTAGAAGGGCTTTTCTTATCCTCTGTGTTTAAAGAGGCATCTCCTCCTTTTGCTTTCTTAACGATTTTTCCTCATAATACCTTCCCTATGATTTTTTTTATGTCCCTTCTCAATGGAATATATCTCAAAGAGGACTGCGGCTTCCTGTTTTATTTGCTGCTATATTTCCAAAATGTAGAACCATGCTTGGCATTACATAGTTAAATAAGTTCTTTTGGATGAATGAATGATCTGCTGAGCAAATGCCAAGTTGCATAATTAATTAGCTTCCTATTTTCAAGAAGTAACTAAAGGGCCAGAGATTCAGCTCAGTGGTTCCAGTGCCTGCCTTGTAAGCACAAGGTCCCTAGTTAGATCCCCAGTAACCACATACAGCAATATTGGACGTAGTGATTCACGCCCACCAGCAGTCAGTACCACATACCACAATGCCTGCTGTGGTGGCTCAAACCTGTAATCCCAGCACTCTGGAGGCAGAGGCAGGAGGATTGCTGTAAGTCGAGGCTCACCTGGGCTACATAGTGAGCTCAGGGCCAACCTGAACTACAAGCAAGAACCTGTCTAAAAAAAAAGACGAAGAAGTAAATAAAGACTTTGGCAATACTGTCTTTCCTTTGCTTAAATCCTAGCAGGTGCTTAACTGAAGTTGGTCTTACTGTTACAACCAAACCAGATGCCTTCTTCCACTTCATCAGACCAAGGAGATGACCAAGAAGCTTGTTTTTTAAGATTTTCTGATTTGGATTTAAAAGATACAAACCTTACTAATCCTAGCATCAATCTCAAAGCAGAGTTAAATGACATTACAAAGAAGAAATACTCATTTGCAAAGAAAAAGGTAAGATTTACTGTCAAAGTTTTCATGATCATGTACATACAGGTAATTCAGGAATACTAGAAGTAGTTCTCCAGCTCAATGAATGGTGTAGTCAAGAGCATTAATCAATAATACTAATTTGCACCAGACAGGAAAATCCTGGGCAAGTTGTGACTCTGGACGATAATGGTAGAATATTTGAAGAGAGTAGGTAGTATTGGTGGTATTTATCTATGCCATGTACTCGTAGCTCCTTAAACCATGAACTAAAACCTCTTCCTTTTAACAGTAAGGAACCTGAGGCTCAGAAAAGAAAATGATCTGAGGAAGCATCATTGACACTTAATTATCTTGCCTTCAATCTTTTGTCCTCTCTTACATGTCAGGGAAGAATAGATGCCTTCCAAGCTGCCACCTTTCTACTCTTTTCTTGTATAGTTCTCCTTGAAAGTGAAACTTAAAAGTGACAGAAAAGTCTCTTAATTATTATTTTACAGTAATTTCAGCTTATAGCAGGTTAGAAGAATTGTATGAATGGCATACATATTCCCTTCATGCAGAGACTCCTTTCACTAGAAAGCTGGAATAGTAGAAGATAAGGTGGGATTGGATAATAAGGAGCCATGCTGTGTTAGCCTTGTAGGCCATTGTAGAGACTTGCCAGTGAGGCAGAAAGAGGCTTTGGAGGATTTTAAGCAGAGGAATGACATTATCTGAAGTAAATATCTTTTTGGCTGTATGGAACATAAATTATGGTGATAAAAATGGATAGAGGGAAAGTAGGAGGCTATTGTAATAATCCAGGGGAGACATGAAGTTGGCTTTGATCAACACAGTGTTAGCCAAAGGAAGTGATAAGAAATGGTAGATGGATATTTTGAGTGGGAGCATGCCTCTAATCCTGTCACTTGGGAGGCTGAGGCAGGAAGATTGCCACAAATTTGAGGCCAGCCTAAGCTTCAGAATGAGTTCAAGGCCACCCTGAACTTTATAGAAAAATCTTGTCTCAAAAATAAAATAAACAGGGCCGGGGAGTTAGCTCAGTGGTTCCGGCGCCTGTCTTGCAAGCGCAAGGGCCCGGGTTCGATTCCCCGGTAACCACATAACAATACTGGGTGTGGAGACTCAACCCAGCAGCAACCAGTACCACATACCACAGTGCCGGGCGTGGTGGCTCACGCCTGTCATCCCAGCACTCGGGAGGCAGAGGCAGGAGGATTGT
>PVIR01021411.1:0-23552 GCA_004026965.1 Petromus typicus
GTACACAGGACAATAAACTTACAAAACTTAGAAGCAGGAACAATTCTCTCTAGCCCCCTTCATCCTTTGTAAATGTAATGGGCTAAGACAATTTTTCTCTTTTTTCCCCTCTATTACCGTTTCCTGGTTTCTGTATGAAAGCCAGAGACTTGGTCAGTGATTTGAAACATGATCTGGATTCACTGCAGTGACTGTAATTACTTCAACACACCTGCTGAGGTGCAATTTGGTGACTGTATAGACAGGCTTTTCCGGGGAGGATGGCAGCTGTTAGTCCCCAACCCTCCTGGAGGGCAGTCCCAGAGCCAGCTGGGTTGCTGCTTGTCTGACTTTGTGCTCTGCTTGATAATACCCAAGACCTGTTGGCTCCCCTGGAAGACTCAAATTTCATATGGTAGAGGCCTTTCTGTTCTGTTAGGCAGGTCATCTTTGCTCCCAAACTGTCTTTCTGGTCACACACAGGGCTAACCTGCCTGTGGAGATCACAGCAGGCAGTAATAAAGGTACCTCCAATGCACGTGCGGTATTTGCATATGCTGTCTGATCTCACTTGGGAAAAGTAGCACAGGACCTGTGCAATGTCTATTTCTTTTTTTTTTAAATTGAAATCTTTATTGGTACATTACATATACACATCATAATTGCACTCCACAGTGGGTGTTTGTACCAGTATAAGACACAACTTAATTCTCATTTTTTCCCATTGCCCTACCTACCCTACCACCCCCCTATATACATAAAATTTGTTTCCTTTCTTTTTTGCTATAATCTCATTATTTTTTCCCCTTCACCCTATTTCACTTTTGAGTATTTTCTATTTCACAATATATAACATACAATTCTAGAACTCATTTACATCTTTATTTTTTCATACCAGAGAAAAGATTGTGCTGTGTTCATTTCAAGGATGAAGAACAAAAGGAAGTTCAAAGCGGGCCAGAAAATTTCAGGAGTTTGCCCAAGATCACTTACTGAGTTAGAGTAAAAGCTAATCCTAGGACTTTGGAAGGCTGAAGCTGAAGAATTGCCAAATGTGAGCCTGGTTTGGACAACTTAGCAAGACCCTATCTCAGAAATAAAAATGGGCTGGGGATGTAGCTCAATTTGAAAGGCCTAGATTCAATCCTTAGTATTGGAAAAAACATCATGTCTTCATTTTCTTAGTGCTATTTTGGAGCTAAATGGAAACAGGAGCTAAGAGAATTTTGGGGGGATTTCTAGTACTTGAGATTAGAGTGACAGTATGCATCAGAAAACAGCTCTGATGAAAGAATGACAGTATGTCTTAGCAACAATATTCCCCATGCTATCCTGCATGACACTGGATCTAGGGTCTTACCTACTAGGCCAAGTTTTAGAAATCTCTGTACTGTGCTGAAGAGCAGCATCCAGAGTCTGAACTGCCACTGTTTACCCTTCACCCACTGGTTTCTTTGTGGCATTTCACCTTTTTCTCCTAATTAAGACTCATTTACTTTTCTTAGTAACTAGGAAAAAGTGGAGTAATTTATGAAATATTTGGTTGTCAGCAATGTCTCAAAAATAGACTTGCCAGACTTTGCAAATAATAACACAGAAAGCCCAGTTAAATTTGAATTCTGATAAAGCACAAATAATTTTTCAGTAGGAATATGTCTTAAATATTGTATTTTATTTGGCAACCTTACTCAAGAATAAATAAGAACAATAAACATTCTGGGCTGCTTGGCTGTATTAAGAACTATTTTGGAACTGCATGAAGAACTATTATTCTTCAGATTTTGTTCTTGGGGAATACTTCTAATTTAAAAATTTTTGTCATCTTAATTTTAATAAGGCAATCCTAAGTTTCAGATAATTAAATTGAAATTGAAACTCTGATCTCCTTGTGAATTCAGGTTCCAGCTTGTTAAAGATAGTCTCTTCCGCATCTGAATTAATTGAATATTGAATTTGGAGGCTAGTTAATTCATCAAGAGAAATGTAATTTCATTGTTGACTTGAAACATCTGAGTCTTTAAGCATAGTGCTCTAAATTCACCTAAGGTAAAATCAAAACTTACAGTGTAAAAGAGAAAAACGAAACTGCCTACTGGTGAGATTAAGATGGACAGAACTGTGTGCTGTTTACACAATTAATTGAGGTATATGTGATCATCTCCATGGTAACAAGTCCTATGGTGGCATTCAGAGTGTGGGAAGATCAAAGGTTTAGTATAATAGAAGGTTTGCATATGAAGGGTTTAAAAAATAGGACAAATCTGTAATGTAGAAGGTGTGAATTCAAATACACATTGAGAGAAGCATAGCCCTTAATATTGCACATCAATTGAAACCTGCATTTTCCTTAAAATGTAAGGTCAAGAAAAATTTGGATCCTGTCATGCTGCAAATAGCATCCATAAGATCACAGCATAATATTAAAGTCTTGAGTTTTATGTCAAATGTATTTATCCTCACTGTCCTATGACTGTCTTTATGCAAGCATACATGTTTCGCTGCTTTGTACCCACCTATAATGTTACACAGTGTTATGATTTTACATTTGGGTTCTTCACTCCAAGTAAGAAAGCACAGTGGATATTTAATGGCCACAGCAGAACTCCACCTCTGGAAAGTGAATAAATGTATTTCTGTAGCCATGGAAATAGAGCGTTGTGATGGGTCATTAACAGGGCCCATGGCTTCATTGATTCATCAAGTCAGCAAACACTCAGGGAGAGTCTTCTGGGCATTAATTCTAGGCACTGGAATTTTTCTATTAATCTGGGGAAGGGGTGACCCAAAAACCAAACTAATAAAATGAATTCCAAAATCCTTGCTCTAATGAGAGATTACAGCCTAGTCAGGGGACAGTAACAATTCAGACCCATCATTGTTCATTCCATAGCAAATATTGCTTGAGCCCTATGTGCCAGGCACTGTTGTAGATACTGGGGTATATTAGAACAGACAACCCCTGCCTTGTGATGCTTAAAGTAGAGGGAGCGGAACTAGAGAATCATAACAAATTAGTAAATTCTACATTAGGAGGTAAGTTATGTGGGAAAAACCAGAGCAAGTGAAGGAGAAATAAGGATTAATTAGGGAGTAGGGCTGCAGTTTTAAATGGGGTGGCCAAGGGAGGCCTTACTGAGAAAGAGGCATTTGTATAAAGATCTAAGGGAATGAGGGAGGGGCCATGGGAACTATCTGGGCTACCACTCACTAGCCTTTGGTTAGGGAGCATGTGTGTCATCTGAGGCAGGCTGGTCCCTGGGAGTTTTCAACCAAAGCTGACAAAAACCATCACTTTTTCTGTACTGTTAAATGAATGTTGTTGGAGACCATTGCTTTAGCCTAGGTTCCTCTACTGTGCCCCAACAGGCTAAACTAAAAAGCAAGATGGAGTTGCTCATGCTAAAGTTCCATAGCACTGAGCTGGGAAGTGCACCTGATTTTCTGACCTGAGAAATCAGGATCAGAAAGGTATTAGCTAAGTTTTCCAAACTAGCTGTTTCTTTTGGCAAATTGGCATAACAGTCGAGCTCCCGTTACATTAATCTTTCAAAGCAAAAAAAAAGTAATTTAATGAAACAGGAAGTTCACCACTCGTTTTTTGTTATATTCTCTCTTTTACCCTACTTTACATGGAAAATAACTTCGAAATGACAGGACTATTTTACTATTTTTTGTCTTTTATTTTCTTCAAATCCTATCTATAAACAAAACTCAAAAACAAAAAGAACTAACTATAAATCAACTTTCCCTGTTCAGCCTATCTAAATATCTATTTTATAGATATATAGAATGAAGTGTTGCCCAATTCTAAAGTTAAAAATAAAGTTGACTAAGGTCTTTAAACTAAATTATGTATGTGTGTATGATTTTTTTCCCATGGTGCTAGAGATCAAATCCAGGGCCTTGCATATACTCTACCACTCTGCTACACGCTTGCCCTAAATTGTAGTTTTATCCTTTGAGGGTTCCAAAGATGCAGAGAAGTAAACCCAGAGTGGTTAACAGCCATGCCCCCTGCCTTGGGAGGAAATGAGTTTGGAGGATACAGTGAAGAGGGGACAAAGACTGGACAGTGGTGTAGTAGAGGCTGGAAAGGTTCCTGGGGTCAAGTCCACTCCTGTCCCGTTCAGTTTAGTGATGGGAATGCCTATTTCTTTCTTTTGCTTCAGCTAACCCCAGTCAGTTTCTGAGACTTAGAGGCAAAGGATGTGGACGCACAGAAGTGGACTTCTATTCCAGCCTTGGAGCAAAAGACTGCAGATACAAACAGTGTTTGCTAGAGACAAGTTACCTTAGAGCTGCCATTCTCCATGGGTGGTGCCTTACGTAGTATAGTTGTCCCCAGTAGACTTGCCCAGAGTAACACCTCTTAAATGTTTAAATAATTAGGGCTTGTACATTTTCCACAGTGAGATGGGCTGCCAACTTATTTGGTTAAATGAGGACATGAGAATTAAATAAACTCGGTCCCATTTCCTTTTTATCATTGCATTCAAGATTTTCAAAGCCCTTAAAGTGGAGACTTGTTGTCTAGAAGAAAAGGTAGAAGTGTGAGTAGAATAAAGCAATGCTGTGAAAGCCTGACTTTATTTTCTTCATTTCACTATTGAGCGAATGTAGTCTGAAAGTAATGGCACTTAGACTTTGTTCAAGGGAGACCCAGAGCCAAGCACCACGTTTTCCTTTGCAAACACACTAGGTGTGGGCCGGGGATTTAGCTCAGTGGTTCCGGCGCCTGTCTTGCAAGTGCAGGGACCCGGGTTCAATCCTCGGAAACCACATACAATACTGGGCGTGGAGACTCACACCCAGCAGCAACCAGTACCACATACCACAGTGCCAGGCGTGGTGGCTCGTGCCTATAATCCCAGCACTCGGGAGGCAGAGGCAGGAGGATTGCTGTGATGTGAGTTTGAGGCTGAGCTCAAGGGCCAGCCTGAACTACAAAGCGAGACCCTGTCTCAAAAACAAACAAGCAAACAAAAAACCCACACTAGGTGAGCCGTTTTATTAGACATGAATCTGTGGGCAGAAGATTTTTTGAAACTGTCTAAGAACTGCCTTACTTGTGACCAGCTGAATATATACCTTCTATTTCTGGGGAGAAAGAGGAATCTGGTGTCTTCCTGATGCCAAACACTTCTTCCCCTAGAAATAGACTTTGAAGACTTTGCTGCTCGGCCTGGTGAAGGAGGCAGCCCAACTCAGATGAATTTTATGCAGCGCCACATGCTAATTTATCTTCAAGCCTCAGATGATCTCTATTAGCTATGTTAAGTTACCCTCTTAGAATTTCTCTTTTTCTCTACTATTGCTGTTTTCTAGGCACTGCATTGTATTGCCTCAGATGTTGGCAAAGTTTTTTCTGTAAAGGACAAAGTAATGTTTTAGGCTTGGGTAGTCACAAAGACTGTATTGGGACACTTCAGCTCTTCTAATCTGGGCAAGAACAGCTGTGTAGGATATGTACGTAAATACATGAGGCTGAGTTCCAATAAAACTTTACTTACAGAAACAGAAGGAGGGCTAGATTTGACCTGCAGGCAGTTTGCTACATTGACCTCAGTTTGCTAAATTGATCCTTCTGCTTAGACACTGTATTAAAACATACAGTTGAACCTTTATCTTTTGGTTAAACATGCTGATAACATTTGTTACCTGTTGGCGGCCAGGGGTATTTAATTGTAATTTTGCTAATTTCCTAGGGGCTGGGGCTTCCTTTGTATCTTTCTTTGTATCCATGTGACCTTATTGTACATTTATTTTCTGTAAAACAGAATCACTGACCTTTTTTATTATGGTGAGTTTATCTTGGAAACTTTAAATGATTCTTGAAGTAGGAAATAAATGCAGCCTTTTTATTTTGGGCTGAATTGTCCATTTCCTGCAAATTCCTAAGTAGTTAAAGTTCTGCTATCTAGTACTTCAGAATATGAGGTGCTTTGTTTCAAATGTTATCAGTTAAGATGAGGTCGTCCTGAAGTAGATGGGCCCAACATGAGTGATATGCTTATGAAAAGAAACAATTTGGACACAGATACACACAAACAGGGAAATGCTGGGTAAAGCCTGGAGTGCCACTGCCATAGCCAAAGAACTGAAGCCCTTAGAAGGGAGGCCTGGAACAGAGGCAGATCTGTCCTGGCACCTGCAGAGGTAGCATGGCCGCCAGTATCTAGGTCTCTGACATCTGGCTTCTGGAACAGTGAGACCATCGATTTCTGTGGCTTAAACTATTCAGTTTTCTTGTGCAGTGGTAGCCAAAGTATACAGTTTTGTTGTGAAAAAGGCTCAACCAATCATGGATCTCACCTTTCAGTTGAGATGTGTCAATAACAAGGTGGAAGTTTGGGATTTTCTAGAACATAACTTGGAACTGCACATTTCAAAATGTGGTTAATATGTTCTGGGTTTGATCCAGCGGTGTAAGGTGGTACTGTTTAGGCCTCACTGAGGAGGAAATTTCATTCCTAAATGAAAGGACAGCAGGAGCCAGGGCACCTGGAAGTGTCCTCCAGCCTCAGTGGTGGGCTGAAGGTTGACTGCGGCCTCTTTCCGGTATATTCTGATCATCCACCATTTCCTCCACATCACTGATGCAGGCTTTCTTATTTAATCATTAAGATGTTTTTTGCATCATTTAGGTATCTCTAATTCCTGCTGATACCAAGACACATAGAAGTAATTAGAAATGTGGTGCAGTGAACTTAAATATGAATCATACAATGAAATCTATTTTAAACATTGAACAGATTTTTATTTTTCTCTGCTGAATGTATGTGTTCTTCACAGGAGCTTTCTTCCCAGACCATGGGAAGAACTTGATCAGATGTTTCTGTCCCTAAAAAATATGTAGCAGGGACAAACCCTTCAAGGATAAAATTCTGGGGCTGGGGATTTAGCTCAATGGTTCCGGCGCCTGTCTTGCAAGCGCAAGGACCCGGGTTCGATCCCCGGTAACCACATACCTATACTGGGTGTGGAGACTCACACCCAGCAGCAACCAGTACCACATACCACAGTGCTGGGCATGGTAGCTCACGCCTGTAATCCCAGCACTCGGGAGGCAGAGGCAGGAGGATTGCTGTGATGAGTTTGAGGCTGAGCTCAGGGCCAGCCTGAACCACAAAGCGAGACCCTGTCTCAAAAAACCTAAAAAAAAAAAAAAAAGGATAAAATTCTGATCTCTCTTTAATTGTCACTGGTCAGTTTCCTGGCAGTTTCCAGAATTTCAAACATGAGCATCCACTCTAAAATGAGAATACAGCATATAGATAGCCTTCCATCCACAGTGGTGAAGAAAGGCTTGTCATTCTTCTGCTTCATAGTTGTTGACCAAAGTTCCAGTCCTAGCCCCATTGTTGATCACCACCACTCTGAGAGCTTTCCAGAGCATAATAACAGGGCTGCCAGCATTGAGAGGCTGGTAGTAAACCATTTCCTCAACTTAGCAACTCTTCAGTCAGTAAATGTTCTACTGCAATTTCTGCATCATGCCTTCTGTCTCACTTTGCTTTGTCAGTTTCCCTGTCTTCCTGTTCTGGTCTCACTAAGCTTTCTGGCTGTGAAATTGGACTGGGAAGTATTAGAGATGCGATTACGGCTCTCCTGCAGTACACTTTCTGTGTCCCTGGGCCCTCCCTACCTGCTTTCCCTTCACTAGAAATCCACACCACTTAAGCATCATTAACAGTGCTTTCAATACATGTGTATTTTTAATTTTAAAGATGATGGCTCATACTTTTTTCAAGGCTTGGCAATAGACACAGGAACCACTGCAGCAAGGCTCAGCTCCCTGCAATATATTCTTCTCCCTTCTTCCTCCTATCTTCCAAATTTTCCAATCTTATGGCCCATTTCTGCAAGCACCTCCCTGGTAGCTATGAAGACAGAGGAGGCAGTAAGATATGTGGACTGGGAATGACCACCCTGTTTGGCAGTTTGGCAAAGATGACCTTCATTGTATGACTTTATTTGTTCTGTAAACTGAAAGGTCTGAGGGGTTTGTGTTGCCCACCCACAGGGCATGAATCATCCCTTCCTTTTCCTTTTATGTTTTATACATGCTTTTATGGCTGTACATATCACAATAGGACTAAAAGAATTACTTGTTCCCTTGTTTATCTTCCCTGTTAGGGGATGGCAGTGGCTTCAATTTTTCCATCCACCTAAAAGGTTTAAGGGTCTTTGCCTGCTAGGTGAAAACTAGAATGGTATTAATGGTTAAGTTAGAGAGCTTCTTATATCTCATTTTGTACAGTGAAACTGAGGTACAGGACAAGTCAAGGGCGAACCCCACTCTGGAATCAGATCTTACTACAGTAGAGATTAGGGATGTCTTCTGGCTTTGGAATCATGTTAACTTGTGCTTAAAGCCAGGCTTGCAACCTTTTTATGTGTGTGTTGGTAGAAAGAGCACATTACTACACAACCATTTACTTCAGAAGGTTGTTTCAGGTAACAAATGAAATAATACCTGCGAAGGTGCCTACTGTGACCCTCATACCTTAATAAAAGGTGGCTCACTTTGCTTTCTTCCAGTCCCCTCCTTGTAGCTATTCACTCCCCTGTGAATATTGAAGATTTTAGTGCCCTTCACACTATCTCTGTGTGTTTTCTAACATTTGATCATCTGAGGTTTGGTTAAATATTTTGCTGTGGGTCAGCATTTTCCAGATGGTACATGGGTTAGCTGAACAGTTACCTCCAAGAGGGCAATGAAAGTTTCCCATC
The DNA here is from genome assembly GCA_004026965.1 of Petromus typicus. NCBI lineage: Eukaryota > Metazoa > Chordata > Mammalia > Rodentia > Petromuridae > Petromus > Petromus typicus. The sequence goes on from PVIR01021411.1 coordinate 8,713, forward strand.
TTGGTTCTCTGAAACCAAAAGAAGGCAACAGATCATGCTGGGAAACCTGGAACTGGAAGCTTCTTGTTGAGTGGCCTTCCTGTTGATTTGGAATCATGTATGGGAGGCAGTACAGTGCTGTGGTTCAGGAAACACACTTAAGGTTAAGCAAACATGGCTGACTAGTTTTACAGAATTGAACAAGTTGCTCAGGTCTCTGTGGCTCAGTTTACTCATTTGTAAAAGAAGAATAGAAATAGTATTTTTCTTAGGGGTGTTACAAAAATTTAATGAGATTATTCACTTTAAAAGACCTGACATGTGATGGCCAGTCAGTAATGGGGGTTATCATTGTTATTACTCTCACCTCCTCTATTATAATCTGTATACTTAGAAGTTCAGTGGAAAAACGTCCCTTCATAGTACTCTTAACTATCTGGCTTTGCCACTGGTTTAAGTGATCCTGAAATTAGTATATTTTCATCATTTGCAATTTTTTTGAACTGTGCTGGGGTATTATGATCAGAGAAAAATTTGATACTGGGACCTGTCATCCTAAATTATAATCCATTTGGACAGAAGAGAGATGACATTTTGCTGGATGGGAAGCTGAATCTTGAATCGGCAAAACTGGGCTCCAGTCTGAACTCTGCCATTAACAAAATATGGGATATTTAGCAAATTGTCATTGGTTTTGCTTCAGTTTTCTCAGCTGAAATGTGAAGTGGTTGGATTAGATGTGTTTTAAACAACTTTGCTGCAGCAACAACCATTCAGATACTCACAGAACAGATTAAGCTGTTTGGGGTGCTTGAAATGCAGAAGTGAAGTCAAAAAGCCTTGTGCTCCTAGGGTTACATTCCAGTGGGGAGACAGAGGTAAACAGAGCATGTAAGAGGAAGTGACATCTAGGCTGTCAAATGGTGTTCTAGGTCATGGAAAAACAGAGCTGGAAACAGAGAAAGTACTAGTAAGTGGGAGTTGGCTGTACTTCTATTTAATAAATTCAAAAAAATTTTTTTAAGGTTTGAAACAGGAGGCTCTGCCCTCAGTTCCATACTCAGTGATCCTTCCCCCTTTTTTCCCCTTCATTTAAAAAAATATTTTGGGACAAAGTCCTGATAAGTCACTACATATTCTAAGCTAGGCTCAATATTATAGTCCTCCTGCCTTACCTCTGCAGAGTTCTGAGATTATAGGTGTGAATTTGGTGTAATTTTATGTATGTATGTATGTATATATATGTGTATGTATGTGTGTGTTTGTGTGTATATGTGTGTATTTTTGAAGCACTGGGAATTGAACCCAGGGCCTTTGTGTTGAGCAACCTCATGAATCCTTTCTTAAAAATTCAAATTTGGGTGCAAGATCTCAAAAGATTCTTGGTTGCCCAGACTGAGCTAAAACATGCAAACTTTTTGCTGCAGCTCACTTTAAGAGTTGTGGAATTACAAGCATGTGCCCCTATGCCTGGATGAATTGGCTGTAATTTTAAATGGCATGGCTGGGAACAGCCACATATGGAAGGTGACATTCATCAAGGCTTTAGAAGGTAGGAAGGAATACAATCATCCATATGCTTACTTGGAGAAAGTGCCTCCTAAATAGATAAAATGGCAAGTGTTGAGAAGGGAGCATGGTTGGCAAAGTTTAAGTAATAGTGAAGAAGGGAGTGTAATAGAGAAGAATCAAAGAAGGGGAGAGGAGGAGATGGAATCAGACGGTGGCTTATCGAAGGCCGGATCCTAAATGTCTCTGGGGCCATTTTGCAGATTCTAGCTTTTGCTGTTGGTGAAATCGTAGTCACTCAGGTGCTAAGTAGAGGAGTTATTTTTTTCTGACTAACATTTTAAAGGGATTCCACTGGCTGCTATGTAGAATCTAGTTTAAGAGTGAGCAAACAGAACAAGCAAACATGATGGTGGTTTGGGCCAGTGTGGGCAGTGAGGTGGTGAGAAGGGGTAAGCTTTGGAGATATTTTGAAGGTGCAGCTGACAGGACTTGCTATAGGACTGAATTGATGGTGGTGGCGGTAGGTGGTACGGTTATCAGAAGTTCTTGGCCTGAGCAACTGGATATATGCAGATGACATTGATTAACATAAGCAGTAAGGAGAAGATTGGGAATTTGATTTGGGGGAAATTACATTTTAGATGCCCATTAAGTATCCCAAAAGTCAGTCAATGTCTGAGTGCAGAGTCCAGGAGAGAAAGCTCAGTCCAGAAGTTCAGTATATGGATGATATTTACATCTAGGAGACTGGATGAAAATACAAAGGAGTGGTGGTAGAGAAAGACAAAAGTCCAAATCTAGCTCTTGAGGTCTCCAGTGGGAAAAGGGGTCAGGGAGATGTGAAACCACCATGGTTTCCCCAAAAGTAGTGGCCTGTAGGGTAGGAAATCCAGGAGAGTGTTTAGAAAGCCAGATATAGAAAGTATTCCAAGGAGACTATAGCTCTATGACATAAAACAGTGTGAAGAAAGGACTGTGACTGTGTGAAAGATTCATGCATCAGCAAGTTTTAGAAACTGTTACTGAGGTTCCTGAAAGCCTAGGGCAGGCCTAGCGTAGGCTCAGGAGGAGGATCCAGGTTGAAGTGGTTTATGGATTTACATTTAGGCCTTTTCTAAGGGGCTGACAGACTGTGGTCCTATAGTGAAATCTGAATAAAGGTCCAGAAGAGAATTTGATGAAAGAGTTATCATTTTGGTTCAAAATTCATCTCAACTATATGCTATTAAATGTTTTTCTTGTGTTTCTTTACATAAACTCTTTGTTATTTTTTGATGAAAAGAGTGTTGGGGCTAATACTTAGTCTAAAGAATTCCCCAGGTTCTTTAGAAATGCTGAGTTTCAAGTTGTTTCTTCTAGAAGGTCATCTGAAGATGAAAGTCATCCCCTGTCCCTTTTTAGCAATGAATAATGTTGGCCTTTCTTATTATTACTTCATTTTTAAGAAATGGAAACTCTTTCACCATGTTTAATGGGCTCCCCACATGTTATTTCACGGACCATTAATATGACTGGATAATAAAATTGATGTTTCAAATACCCTACTTATTCCAGGGAGATGTGAATATGTAGTGACCCTGATGAACCTGTGACAGAAAAGGGCAGGAGCAAAACCATCTGACAGAAAGTAAGAATGCTTAGGAAACACAGGAAGTGGTGCCCTGCCTGCCTGTTTGGGAGAAATACATCATTACAATAGCTGTCATTTATGTTTTGTGGTCATTAGTCTTCCCACAAATCTGATGAAACAATAGTATCCCCACTTTGAGAGACAGAGAGGTATATTACAGATTGAGCTCTCCCTGCAAAAGTCACAAGCTGAAGTCCTAACCTTTAGTACTTTAGCTTGTGATGACTTTGAAGATGGGAAATTTAAAGAGATAAAGTTTAAGTGGATCATATCATGAGGACCTCATTAAGTATGCTGTGTGCTGAGAGGACAAGACCCAGGGGAGGTGTGCATATAGAAGAGATGCAAGATGCAGGACATCTGTAAGACAAGGAGGAGAGCCTCAGGAGAAACTAAGCCTACCAACACCACGACCTTGGAGTTCCAACCTCTAGAAATGTAAGAAATCAGTTTCTGTTGTTTTAGACACCCAGTTTGTGATGTTTTGTATGGCAGCCCAAGAAACTAGGACAGAATAGTATCAGGTCTTCAGCAGATGTATTTTGGAGCACTCCTTGTGAAATTGGTCCCCTTCCTCATCATCTACAAAATGGGAGGGCCACCAGTGTGGTCACACCTGAGTCACATGACTCCTTTCTCCCTACCCATAGTTATAGAGCAGGGTGAATGATAGGCTCACAGAAATTGGACCTTTGTACTGGGAATTTGTAATTGAGAATTGAGAAGTGGAGGTCGAGAAGCTGAATGCCACAGAATCCTGAGGACATTTTAGTATGTGACTGCCAAGTGCAACATGGCCTTCCATTGAGAATGCAAGGGATTTGCAGAAAGAGAAAGTGACCATATAACTTCACTATAAGCAGGGAAATGAAAGAAGCTGATTAGAGATGTCACATTCCTAGAAGACTCAGCTCTACTTTCTGCCTTTAGATTCTGGGAGTGCCTTCTTATCATTCCAGCAAACCTCCATTCACTTGCCTAGTTTGAGGGGTTTTCCCCTGCTTGCAGCCAAACAAATCAATGTTCAAATTCATGTTTCTGGTGTTCCAGGGGCTATCTGAAGTAATCCCTCATCCCTGACAGCCCAATGGCTTTCCTGAATGTACAGGTTCTGGCTCGCCTTCATTCAATAATAAATACATTTTTATCAATAATTATAATACATTATAGGTGCCACATTATTTATTAGGGTTCTCTAGAAAAACAAAACCAAGAGGTCATACATATAAAAGTAAATTTATTTCAAGAACTTGGCTATGCAATTATAGGAGCAGGCAAGTCTGAAACTAATGTGGGGAATGACGATCTGGGAACTTCCCAGCAAGTGCTAATGTTGCTATCTTAGGTAGCATTTCTTCTTCCTTAAGGAATATTCACTTTTGCTATTGAGGCCTTTCTTTGGGGCAGATGAAGCCTACCCACATTATCAAGGGTCAAATCTTTTTGCTTAAATTCATCAAATTATAAATGTTGGCCACTTCTATGAAATACCCGAAGAGCAGCTGGTTTAATATTTGAATAAATAACTAGATCTGATCATTTCTTCCTTATCTTTAGAAATCTACACAGGAACAACCAGATCGAAGAGATCTGAAGCTACTGTGTGTGTGAATGAACACTCCCCTTTCTTCATATCTGAATGCCGCACATCTATTTGGATTGTATATTGTGTTTGTGTATTTATGCTTTGATTCATAGTAACGCCTCATGTTATGGAATTGATTTGCATTGGACACAAACTGTAAATAAAGAAATAAATGGCTGAAAGAAAAAAAAAAATAACTAGGTCTGATAGCCTATCCCAGTTGGTAAATAACACTGTCCTAAGTGCGCATGATCTTCAGAGTCCAAGGACCAAGAAAAGCGGGTTAGGAACAAAATGATTGACAGCTCCTGCCATTCAGATGTTACCATTCAGGATATAAACTTGGATCATCACAGGAAAGATTACAGAGGGCTGAGCATACCTCAGAAATTAGGGGAAGATTCATTAAGAAGGTCAAATGGAAAGTAGATCTCAGAAGTTCTACAGAATTTTGATGTAAGCAGAGAGTCAGGAAACACTCTAATTACTTGAAAAAGTAGATTGTAGGCCAGAATGTGCACTTTCTTAAAAGCAAGACAAATTTGAATCTGAATCCTGCTCCAAGAGGGCATGAGGTGTGCTAGGAGCTGTGCTTTGGAATGCCTAGCAGGGGTAGGACTGGGAGGGCATCAGCAAATCATCATCAGACTGTGGCAAGGTTTGGGATTAGATATGACTACAGCCTGAGCTGTGGTGATTGAAGAAGAAATGGGAAAGAGAAGATGTGCCAAAAAAGCTTGACTCAGAATCCTCTCCACTGAGTAATGAGGGAACCCAGGGTTTTGAAGCCAAGTGGCTGAATGAATGATAGAGCCAGCCACTAGTACCCACACACAGGGTGAGAAATTTTAGACCTGCCTCTCAAAATGAATTCTCACCAACTGAGCCTCATTCTTTTTTTTGTTTTTTTGAGACAGGGTCTCACTTTGTAGTTCAGGCTGGCCCTGAGCTCACCCTCCAACTCACATCACAGCAGTCCTCCTGCCTCTGCCTCCCTAGTGCTGGGATTATAGGCATTAGCCACCATGCCTGGCACTGTGGTATTGTAGTACTGATTGCTGCTGCGTGTGAATCTCCACGCCCAGTATTGTATGTGGTTTCCGAGGATTGAACCCGGGTCCCTGCACTTGCAAGACAGGCGCCGGAACCACTGAGCTAAATCCCCGGCCCAGCCACTGAGCCTGATTCTCCCCTGATTTGCCCACATTCTGTCTCCCTAATACATCTCCATTGATAATCCTTCATTTGGCCCTTCAGTAACACATCATGACCAGAAGAAGATCCAGGTTTTGTGGACCCTAAAGTTTAGACAGCTTGAGAGGCCCTTTTTAAGAAGAAGACTAAATTAGAAATAGGATCTTGACAAAAGCCTGAGGAGCTGTGGACCCCTAAAGCTTCATACTTCTGTAATTTAGGTTCTAATAAATCTACCTCTAAACACCACATCAATTATCAAATGTGTCCATTCACCAAAGCTCAGATTTATTTGGAAATTCTCTGCTTTTCTGTTAAAGGGACTGTCCCATAAAACAGAAAAGAGATCTCCTCTGTCTTGTGTGTACAAATAGCTACAATTCTGGTGTAATAACTGCAAACTTCCCTGCTTACAATCCAACCTTGAGGCAGGCTTCCAGAATCTGAAATTCCCTGAGTCTTACAAGAGGGCTGTGGAATGGCCTCAAAGAACCATTGGACATAGGGGCCAGGAGGAAGATGCAGAATAAGGGACTGACAGCCAAAGACCCTAGCAGTACTTAACATTGGCAAGAAACATCAATGAAAAAAATGGCAAGAAGAGATGAGGGCATGGGAAATCTTAAATGGCAGGGCAAACAGAAGACAATTTGTTTCACCTAAACTTGGTCAAGGTAATGTTTCCTGAAATCAGGTTAAGATGAAGCTTGTGTAATTATACTTATATTTAGCTATAGCATTTTTTAAAAAAAGTATTATTTCTTGCTGACCCAAGTATAAAGTTTGCACCTGCTCTTTGTGGAGGTGAAGATGATACCTTCAGTGGTGTTCCTACCTCAAGGCTCTCATTCTTGTTTTTTCTTTTTTTTTGGTACCAGGAATTAAACTTAGGACCTCTTGCTTGCTAGGCAGAAACTGCATTGTTGAGCTACTTCCCCAGCCCCTGACTGTGGCTGTTACTAGAGGTTCTAGTTGTTTCATCTGACTTATCTCTGGTTTAGTGCACATTGTGTGCTACCAGTGAGTTGTATAGTGAAGGGGCAGAGACATAGCTAATATAATTCTTTCACTTCAGGTAACAGGTTGGGGAGTGTGTTAATTTTCCATCACTACAATGAAATACTTGACATAATTGACTTACAAGAGGAAAAATTTATTTTTTTCTCACTGTTTTGAAGGTTCTAGTCTAAGATTATACAAACTCTCAGCTTTGAGCCAATAATGCACATACTGGCAGTGGTTAATGTGCATAAGAAGTAAATAGCTCATGTCATAGCCAGGGAGCAAAAGAGAACAATTTCCTTTGAAGACTCACCTTTAGTGATCTAAGGAGATCCAAGTAGGCCTCATTTTGTAAAGATTCACCACCTCCCACCCCATAAAGCCACCCCAAGAACAGAGTCTTTGAGATATAGTCAACAGAATAAAAGACGTAAAATGAACTTTTATAAAATAGGAAATAATATAAGACTGCAATACTAAGGTGAGAGAGAGTAAGTGCCTTTGGAATTCAGAAGAGAATGATGAATAGGACTGGAGTCGCCTAAGCTCTTCCTACTCGGACTGTGGTCCCAGGACCAGCAGCATCAGCCTGACTGGGAAGTTGCTAGAGATGCAAAATCTCGGTTCCATTTGTATTTCCATGGATTAGAATCTACATTTGAACAGGATCTTTATCTTTTGTACATACCTTAAAGTTTGAGAATCACTTTTCAAGTTTCAGGGATGGGCAAGATACAGAGAAGCTTAGTGTTTATTAATGTTAAATGTCTTTAGATCAGTGTTTCTAACAGATTTAACAAATGGAATCCTCTGTGTTGCCTTAATATTGAAAGACCTCTTATTTGTAAGAGAAAGCCTGGATAAAATGTGAAGAGGAAGAAGGTGGAATTCCAAATAGTAACATCATTTTGAGCAACTAGTTTTCTAGATATGAAAAATAGAAATATTCACTAGAATAAACTCCATGTGCTTTTCTGAAAGTAGACTCATGTGGAAAAATTTGTACATACAAAATAATTCTGCTGTGTATTTGCTAACCCTAAAAGTATTCTTGTTTTCCTAACACACATACACACACACACACACACACACACACACACACACACACACACCTCCCATCCACCCACTTCTTGAAAAATCTGTACTCCTTGAATCTAATCTGTTATTTTCAAGGACTGAACCCAAGACTTTGAGCATGGTAGGCAAGTACTTTAACCCTGAGCCCCATGATTAATCCACTAATCTTGCTTATTATGGAATGTGCCAGTTTATTTTAGAGACTTACATTAGAAATAGCTCTCACAGTGAACTAGTATGTATTTAACTCCCAAAGTTTCTACACCATGCGTTGTTTTGTTTGCAGAATAACTTAAAATTGGTTGTCTTTTTCTTACCTGCTTTTGGCCAAAGGAAAGTAAAAATATGGACAATTTTGCTAGCTACTTGAACATTCAAAGAGACTCTTATTTCTTAGATTCTTATCCAGTCACCTCCCTCCAAGGCTGTCTTAGCTTGACCCCAATTTCCTCCTCATTCCAGCCCTTTGCCCATCTCCAGCTCCATCTCCATCCCTGTTTTCATCTTCCTCCCTCCATCTGGCCTCCCACTATGGCTTCTTGACCATCTCTACTGCAGCCACATTGTCTTACACACATTCTGGAGTCTCTTACCTCCTATCTTTGTTCATCTATACTTGTTTTTTCTATTAGGATCAATCTTCTGTTTCTTTGAAGCTCAAGTGTTATATTCTCAGGTGCTAGGGACTGTCCCACATCTGGACCTCAAGACATTTCTTCTGTGCCTGTGTAGTGCTCCATGGGACATTTTTTTTTTCCAGTGTGAGGATTGAACCTAGGGTCTTGTATATGGTAGGCAAGCTTTCTACCATTGAGCTGCGTCCCTGAAACTCTGCTCTGAATGTAGCATCAAACTGTAAACTCCTTGAAAACAAGGACTTGTGCTTATTTAGCTTTAATATCTCACACATGTTCTGCAAAGAATTTATATTTAAAAATCATTGTTGAATAAATTAATAATGATCTTAGAATGATCAGTAGTGGAGATTCTTGATGAGGAGAAAAGGTGAACTTGGACACCAATGTTGAGGACATGGGAAGTGACAATTTGATGTGTATTTGGACCAGGATTGGTAAGTATTTACTGTAGAGGAGTAGATAGTAAATGGGTTAGACACTGTGGACCATACTGTCTCTGTCTTAGCCACTCAACTCTGTCTGCATCATGTGAACAGTCATAGATAAAATGTAAGTGATGGGTGTAACTGTGTTTCACAATACAATTTTATTTATGGACAGTGAATTTTGAATTTCATATAATTTTCCAGCGTTATCAAATACTATTCTTTTAAAAATTTTCTTCAGGCATCTAAAACTAAAACTATCATTAGCTTGCAGGCGGCAGAAAAATGGGGTGGGTGGATTTGGCTCTTAGGGCAGAGTTTGCCAACCCCTTATTTAGGACAATAATTAAAATGTTGCAATTAAAGAAAATTCACATCAAAGTTTTTATGTTGGTCAAAAGGACAGTGATTGAGTAAATTATAGTACAATTAGTTGAGAAATTCTTTACAGCCAATTAAAATAGTACAAAGATTATATAGCAACACAGAAAGTGCTATGATAAATTGCAAGTTGAAAAAGCAAACTCCAAAATTATGTCTACTCTGATTCTAACTATGTTGAATGAATCTTGAATAAACTCCATGCAAATTATGTATGCACAGGATTGAAAGGGAAAATGAAAGCTGTTTGATTTGTATGAAGTTGCGACTGTGAGTAATTTGTTTTTACTTAAATGTGAATACCAAGCTTCTTTCTAATTCTGTTTCTATACTGCATTACCACAGGCATTTAGCATAGAGTATTCATCAACTGAGCCCCCATCACAGACAAGGAGGAAAAGGACATAACTTGGGTTGGTCAGACAGAGGTCAGGAGAATTTTAAGTAGTGTTTCAATTAATCACTACTGTGTGATTAAAGGCCTTGTACTCAGTGTCTTGAAACAACACCATTTTGTCTTTTTTGTTCATGGATTTTTTTAGGTCTGTCAGGGCCTGGTAGTAGTGGCATGTCCATTCTCTGCAATGTCCAGGAAGCCCTGAAAGGACTGTAGGTCGCTTCTATGGCTATGCTGGAGGATCTACTGGGGTGGCTTTTTCATTTCTGCTAGCATCTGAGTAGGAATACCTTTCATAAGGCTGTCTTCATGAAGTATAACACAACTGCATGGCTTAAAACAAATTAGCCTCCCCCCTCCCCCAGTATGAAACTTAACTATTTCATACTACCAGAAGCTGGAGGTTTGAGATAAGGTGCTGGCAGAGATGGGAGGGAATATCTGTGCCTCCTGTGTCCTGGTGGTTTTCTGGTAGTCCTTAGCATTCCTTGGGTTGTAGAAGCATCACCCAGGTCTGCCTTCATCTCCACATTCTTTTTCTGCTGTGTGTCTATCTCTGCATCCAGATCCCACCTTTTGTAAAGTTGCCATTTATATTGGATTAGGGCCTGCTCTAATGACTTAAGCTTCCCCTGACTATCTTTAAAGACCTTGTGTCCAGAGAAGCTCACATTCATAGGTACTGGGGACTAGGATTTCAATGTTTGGGGAACTGGCTTAACTGAGACTGTCTGCCATTGTGCCTACTCAGGCCCCTCCACCTGTCATGAGGCTGGGTTCTGAGGGGAGCAGCCCCAAAGCAGGCAGTATAAGTATACTTGGTAGAAGCTACATGGCTCTTGATGTGCTGGCTTTGGAAGTTATACTCAGTGGGTAGAAGCAGTTATGAGGTGCCCAGTTTGAAGAAGATGAACATAGATCTCCCCTCTGCATGGGAAGAACATAAGAGAATTTGAAGCCATTTTAAAAAATACACTTCAGTTTATTCAACTGTTTAAGGTGAACACCAAAATTGAGAGGAAGGTACAGAGATGTCTATATCCTCTCTGTCCTCACATGTACAACCTCATCTATTATCAACACCCCACCAGAATGGCACATTTGTTATATCTGATGAACCTACACTGACATACCATTATTCCCCAAAGTTTATAGGTGATTTCAGGGCTCAGGCTTTTTTTTCTTTTTTGAACTCAGGGTTTATGTACCCACTGTGTATACGTAGTTGGCTTCTGAAGCAGCTGCAAAACTACAGAAGCTCTTCAGTGTGCTGTCTGAGCCCACATCCTCTTTCTGCAGTATTAGTTCTCTGCATCTCTTCTATGCTCTAAAGGGTCTGTGACCTGCCAGTGATTTGGAAGTATTACAATATTCAGTCCATCTGCTGCTTCCAAACAGAATAGGACCTGCCTTCCTTTCCTAATTCAGATTAAATGTTTCCTGTCTGTAGCTTGGCATGAGAGGTAGCCTTTCTCCTTCCCTGAGGCGGCTCCTGCCATCTGCCAAGTGTTGTTGCTTTGTGACCCCATTGTCCTTGAAACCATGCAACAGCCTTAGAGCAGTTCCAGAATGCTCTAGCTCTTCAGAGTCAGGGTGGAATTGAAAAGTCACCTATTCTGACTTCCCAGACTTTGAGGTCTGTGATACTTCTGACTCATCCCTCAGCAGGACTGGAGAGCCATTGTGCCCCCATGGCCAGCCCTGTCTCTTCTCCCTCATGCTTCTGTATTCTTTGTGTGCCCATCTGTTTCTTCACTAGCTAGCAAACTCCTCTAAGAGCAAGCATCTGGCTTATTCCTCTTCATATTAAAAATATTTAGTACCATGGCTTGCATGATAATACTCAAAATGGCTGGTGCATTAAAAACACCAAAGCCAAGCTGCAGAAAGTTAACATAGATCCCTGAGGACTGTGGTGCCAACTTTGATACAAGGGAGCTAGAACCAGGCCTGTAGGCTCACTGTGCCAGGAAAGTGTCCTTTGGGAAGAGGTGCCAGATACAAGCAGGAACCATAGCAGGCTATGTTATAAATGAGATTTGAGAGGTGGAGGATATGGGAAGTAGAACCTGGGTTCTAATTGTAATAAATCACAGATAATCTGTGGGGCACTGCCCAAGACATTTCTGGAGGGGTTAGTGAGAGCCAAGCGTGGACTGTGGCTTTCTGTGTATTAGCAGTGAAAGTAGTGCTTTCACTAGTGAGGCACTAGTAGTGAGGCAGTGGCGTATGGGGTAAATGTCAGCCCCGAAAGTCAGATTACCTGGGTTGGCATCCAGCTCATTCTCTCATCGCCCATTTGACCTTTAGTATTAATAAGCTTCACAGAGCCTAAATTGCCTCTTTGGTAAAGTACGTACTTCGTGAGATCAATGTTTTCTCTCAGTGCTCGCCATGCTCTTTTAGTCCTTATAGAGTTGCACAGTAGATCAAGCACCCAAATGGGAAAACTTGCTACTTGCAAGGGAACAGCAGCTGAGATTTGAATCAGACAGTCTGGCTTCTGAAATCTGTACCCTTGACCTCTGCATTAATACACAGTGACAGAATCACTCAAATTGCTTAGGAGATGGCAAGAATTCGCAAATGTTCGTTCACTGGTTCCAATGAAATAGACCTAGGGGACCAGTATCTCTTCTTGGTTGCTGAGTCCATATTCCTTGGTGTTTTCTAGCTTGCTTTGTGCTCTGATTAAAAATATTACTTATTTATTACTTGAGATGGGGTCCAGGACCTTCACACTAAGCTATATCCAGCCCTTCAAATTTTTTTTAAATATTGAGAGTCTCACTAAGTTGCTCATCTGCGGCATGAATTTGCAGTTCTCTTGCCTTAGTCTCCCAGAGTGGTAGAATTAAAGACATGTGCTACCATACTCCACTGAAAATACAATTTTCCAAAAACTATGTAGAATCTCCAATATTCCTGTCTAGGGAAATTCTGAAGGGAAATAGTGAGGTACTAAGGCAGAAATGATAATTGACTCTAATCTCGGTTTCAGTTCCTGTACTAGGAAGAAATTCACTCCCGATGTAATACATAAATCTTACAGAAACACACATAATGCCAATTTCTGTTAACTGGTGCTTGGGATATCCTGTCTCTTGTGAATGTGTGACAGCTGTTGTCCTGTTCTTATGTGCTTATGCAGATAAATACTTTCTTTCTTAGACTTCTGGCTGCTACACACGGGGGATCATGTTTATTTGACTTAGTGTCCATGGCACAGTGCACAACATCAGATCACAAAGCATTTGTCTGTTGTTTCTGCAGTCGTTTAGACTGTGGAGTTCAAGTCTGTCTGTTTGCCAACTTGATTTTTGACTCTGTGGCAAGATTCAAAGATGATGGTAGTTTGAATCTTCTCCCCTTTTCTATCAGGTGGTGATTAAGACCTGTGTGCTGAGGATGGGGAGGGGTTGTTAGTGTGGTGAAGAAAGTGGATCTAGTTCATAGTAGATTTTGTAGTAATGTACTTAATCAGGGAGAGGGAGGGCACTGTTATTTAATATATACCTACACTGTTAGGCATCAAGTCAGGAGCTTTACAGGTTGATTGTGAATAGACAATAAGCTCTTGGTCAATCGGCAGTTTGTTGGAGGCATTGGAGGGGAGCATTTGTTGTTGGTCTCTTGTGTTCCCAGGGGCCATTGCTAGAATAGCAAATAATAACAACCCTGAACTCTTAACCTCTATCTTTATCCTTTCTTCCCATGGAGGTGGTGGTCCTTGGAAATGAATTAATTGTTGTGTCCATGGTTTTTAATGTGGGTGGAATAGTAGCAGTACAAGGATACCAAGTATTAATCCCTAGAATTTATAAATATTTATTTGGGAAAGAGGTTGTAATAGTTATCATTTCTGTAACAAAATAAATGAGGTAATTTATAAAGAAAAAAGTTTATTTTGGCTCACAGTTTTGGAAGTTACAGTCATTACTTCTGAATTTATGGAACACAACATATTGTGGTAGGGAGCACTTGGAAAAGCTTTTCAACTAATGGTTTCTGAGCAGCAGAGATAGGAAAAGGTTTAATTCTCACTATTGCCTTTGACCTAAGACCCCCTCTCTAGGCCTCAGATTTTTAAATGTTCTTTAACTACCTAATATTGCCATGGATTAAGGATTAATCCTTTAACACATGGGGCTCCAATCTGCCTGGATTTCATTAAGACAGATCTTACTTTGAGAGAGAGAGACAAAGACAGAGATAGATAGAGTTATTGGGGATTAAATCCAGGGTCTTGTGCATACTAAGCACATACTCTTCCACTTAGCCACATCTCCAGTGTATTTGCTTTACTTTATTTTGATACAGGATCTCATTAAGTTGCTCAGGCTGATCTTGAAGTTTCAATCTTTCTACCTGGACCCTCTTAGCAATTGAGATTACAGGTGTGCCCTACCCTATCTGGCTAAAGCTCAGCTATTGATATTTATCCATCTACTCCTAACACTCAGATTTGTTTCTGCCGTATAGTCTGAATCTGTGTGTTTCCATAAAATCCATCTACTCCTAACACTCAGATTTGTTTCTACTGTATAGTCTGAATCTGTGCATTTCCATAAAATCTACATGTTTAAATCATAACCTTCAGGGTAATGGTGGTGTTTTTGAGAGATACCTCCTAGGGAGTAGGGCTAATGAGTGGGATCAGTGCCCTTATTGAAAATGCCCCAGATGGGCCAAAGATTAAGCTCAGTGGTTCCGATGCCTGCCTTGCAAGTGCAAGGGCCCAGGTTCGATCCCGATGACCACATACAACAATGCTGGGTATGGAGACTCACCCCATCAGGAACCAGTACCATATACCACAGTGCTGGGTGTGGTGGCTCATGCCTGTCATCCCAGCACTTGGGAGGCAGAGGCAGGAGGATTGCTGTGAGTTCCAGGCTGAGCTCAGGGCCAGCCTGAATTACAAAATGAGACCCTCTCTCTCTCAAAAAAAAAAAGAAAAAAGGCCCCAGAGCTGCATCACACCTTCCACCATGTGAAGACACATTGAGAAGACAGCTAT